>PVIY010022061.1:0-41507 GCA_004026745.1 Myrmecophaga tridactyla
CAGGAAGCCAGGAGACAAAGCTAGCAGATGATGCCGTGTTTGCCATGTGCCCTTCCAGCCAAGAGAGAAGCCCTGACTGTGTTCGCCATGTGCCTTCTCACTTGAGAGAGAAACCCTGAACTTCATCGGCCTTCTTGAACCAAGGTATCTTTCCCTGGATGGATGTCTTAGATTGGACATTTCTATAGACTTGTTGTAACTGGGACATTTTCTTGGCCTTTGAACTGTAAACTAGCAACTCATTAAATTCCCCTTGTTAAAAGCCATTCTGTTTCTGGTATATTGCATTTCAGCAGCTAGCAAACTACAACAGCAGCAAAAAGTCTGATAATCGGCCCAAAGGAAAGCATGCTTCAGCTGTTGCCTCCAAGGAGGACTTGTGGACCCTACTTAAACCACCCCCAGTTTTTCCAGTGGACAACAGCAGTGCTAAAATAGTTCCTAAAATAAGTTATGCAAGCAAGTTAAGGAAAACCTCAACGAAACTGTACAGAATTCTTCTGTGTCTCCATCTTCATCTCCCGTCCTCTTCGCCATCTACTGGGGAAACTCAGAGCCAATCTTCACGTCGGTTATCCCAGGTCCCTACATCTGCACTGAAATCTGTTACTTCTGCCAGTTTTTCCAATGGACCTGTTTTAGCAAGGACTGTTGCAAGTGGATATTCTCCAGGGGGTCAGCCACTGCTTACTACTGCTGCTCATAGTCCCGTCTCTGCTGGGACTGATTCAGTTAGTTCTCCAGAAGCTGCTGAACAAATTAAGTCTAGCCTTTTATCTGCCCTTCATATATGCAAACTGTGCTGTTGAGCCCAACACAAGTGAATCTGCCCTTTCAGACAGATCAGCAAAACTTGGGGGATATCTTTCAGAATCATTGGGGTTTATCATTTATAAATGAACCCAGCACTGGCCTTGAGACTGTTATTGGTAGCTCATCGGATCATAATGTGATGGAGGTGGCATTTCAAGGGGAATTTCAGTTGGGATTGCATTGAATCTACAGATGAAATCGGTAGCATTGACATCTTGCTGGCATTGAGTCTTCTGATCCATGAATGTAGTATCGTTCTTCATTTATTTAGATATCCTTTAATTTATCTCAACAGTGCTTTGTAGATTTCCATATGCAAGTCTTTCACATCTTCTGTTAGATTTATCCCCAAGTATTTAATATTTTATGCTGTTGTAAAAGGTATTCTTTTAAATTTCAATTTCCAAATATTTGTTGCTAGTATATAGAAATGCAATTGATTTTTTTTGGGGGGGAGAATTTTTTTCCTTTAATCAACCTGAACTTTTTTTTTTAACTTTTTGAAAATTTTTATTAAAAAAAAAAACACACAGACTTCTTTCACTTCAGTATGTGGCATGTTGCATTTTTCAATTTGTTCAAATGCTTTAAAGCTCAAGGATGCCTCTGTTTTCATTGTACATGGGCCTGATGCATCCTAGCATTTGGCAAGCAGGCAGGAGACTTGAGAAAAATCAGAACTGGAACAAGGCAGACTAAATGCAGGGCATATCTGTAAACATATTATACATTTGAAAATTACAATATCAGTAAAAGTGGTACGGTTTACAGGTAAAATGAACCTATCTGGAACTGGCCTATGACAAGTTTCTGAACCTGGACTGGTACAGTGAGAATAAGTTATTATATATATTATGTATAAAAAGTCTTGTTTACATAAGTGGAATTGGCAATCCATGCTTATGCTTTTGAAATCTAAGCAGGGCAGAAAAAATCCAGACTAAAAAAGATCATTTTAATTTCTCTACTCTATGGTGAGTTCATCAGCTTCTTTCTTGAACTGCTGAGTTAAAAGCCTCAACCAACAAAACAAAAAAACCCCGCCATGCTATGCTCTCTCAAAATTGGATACTTCTTAAGCAAATGGGTATAACAAAAGCAGTTACTTTCTCCCCAGAATAGCCTCGGGGATCCAGTCTACTTTTATTAGAAGACTACACATCTCTATATAAATGCCCTGCTATTTTAACCAGTACTTGACATACATGGATATACTAATTTCTGTGCATATGATGTGATGCTATGTCAGGCTGGAGAACTTGCTTTGATGCCACTAACATCACCCAGTCTTAGTTTCTGCACACACACACAAAATTTAGCATGCTATACACAAGCTGCAGTGCAACAGATGGAAATATGGCAGGGTTTATGCTCTTCTCTGCCTAAAAGAAAAATTTTCAGAGCTTCACCATTATTTTCCTTTAAAAAAAAGCCATTTGCTGTAGTAATAAAGTATATTTATAAATAAAATATATTTCACCAAAGAAGATATACAGATGGCAAATAAGAATATGAAAACATGCTCAACATAATTAGTCATTAAGGAAATACAAAGTGGATCCATAATTAGATGCCACTACACTCACCATTAGAATGGAAAACATTTTTTTTAAAAAGAGACAATAACAAATGTTAGCAAACCCCTGGAACAATTAGACCTCATACCTGCTGGTGGGAATGTAAAATAATACAACCAATTTGGAAAAGAGTTTGGCAGTTTCTTAAAAAGTTCAACATCCACCTCCCATATGGTCCACCCATTCTGCTCCCAGTTATTTATCCAAGAGAGATGAAAGCATATGTCCATGAATATTCAAAGTAACTTTATTATACAGCCCCAAACTGGAAAAACCCAAATATCTATCAAAGGTAAATGGGTAAATAAATAATGGTAGCTCCATACAACGGAGTTATTATTTAGCAATAAAAAAGAATGAACTCTTGATGTACACAATAATATGGGTGAATTGCAAAGCAACTGGGATGATTGAAAGAAGGCAGACAAAAAATGTATGTACTCTATGATTCCATTTATTTTAAATCCTAGAAAATGCAACCTAATCTGTAGTTGACAGAGGCAGATCAATGGTCACCTGGCCACAGCGGGTGGTGGGAAATTGTACACTTTATATCATGCCAATTATACTAAAAAAGATTGTAAAAAAATTTTTCTAATCCCACAAAGAAAAATCTAAGCGCACATGGCTTTACTAATAAATTCTTTCAAACACTTAAGGAAGAAATAATATCAATTTTAGCAAATTGATTTAGCAAATCAAACCCAACAATATATAAATGAAGTATAAAATGGGTTCAGGAGGGCAGTGCGACAGTGGGTCAGAGGCAGAATTCTCGCCTGCCATGTGGGAGACCCAAGTTCGATTCCTGGTGCTTGGCATGAAAAAAAAAAAAAGGTTTAATATTAAAAATCAAATTATTTTACCTATATTAACAAAATAAAGGATATTTTGATATCCTTTATTGGTCAAATCAACACCTGTTTAGAATAAAAATTCTCTACAAACTAGGAAATATCCTTCACCTGATAGTCTAATTCGTATCAGATATCTCCTCAGTGTCTAATCGGATAATTAAATGATGCTTCTCCTGTACATTGTTACAAGAGAACAACACAGAATTTTTTCTAGCAGCAAAAATATCCTTGCATTCCTAGGATAAATCCAAATGATTATAATATATTATCTTTTTTGGTTTCCGATTATTTTAGTACCTAGGTTCACAAATGAGATTAGCCTGTAATTTTCCTTTCTATTACCATCTCTTTCTAATTTGGATATCAAGATTATGAAAATCTCATAAAATAAGTTGGAGAAAAATTCCCTCTTCAGTTGTCTGGAAGTGTTTGTATGATCAATTCTTTGAAAATTTGCTAGAACTCATCTGCAAACAGGCTCAAGCCTGGGATTTTCTTTGTGAGAGGATTTTATATAACTGCTTCTATGTTTTATTGATATGGAAGTTGGAGGCATTCTATTTCTTCCAGAGTTGGTTTTATATTTTTTCTAGGAAAAAAATTCACCATTTGATCTAAAAGTTTTAAAACATATTCACATAAAGTTGTTCATAGTACAATATTATTATTTCTGTCACCACCACTCCATCTGTACTTATGTCTGCTTTTCAATTTGTAATATTATTTATTTATGCTTTGACTTATTTATCTTGCCAGATAGGTATTTATCTTTTCAAGTAACCAATTTTTGGCTGTAGTTAGTTCTCTCTGTTGAATATTTCTTTTCTATTTCATTAAATTCTGCTCTTATTTTTATTCTCTCCTCCTCTCCCCTCTCTATTCTGTTGTTCTTTTTCAAACTTCTTAAATTAGACATTTAGTTCATCAATTATCAGCCTTTTTTTTTTCTTTTCTCACATTAGCATTTAAGAAGTGTGATAGGTTCAGGCCAGGTGATGGTGCCCAGCTGTTCTGTTGCCTGGACTTAAATCATCAACATGTGAAATTCATCCAGGCTGATTACATCTGCAATGGGCTAAGGGAGTGCCCTCCACAATGAGTGGGGTTTAAAAGGAGGAGTCAGAAGGGAGCTGCTCAGAGCAGGCTCAGACACAGACATTTGGAGATGCAGAAAGGAACAGCCCTGGGAAAAGCCATTTGAACCCAAAAGCTGGGAGGGAAGCCCAGCAGACTTGGCCATGTGCCTTCCCATGTGACAGAGAAAGTCAAATGAAAGCCAGCTGCACTTCCTCTGTAAATGTGTAACTAAATAAATTCCCTCACACAAGCCAGTCCATCTCTGATATATTGCATTAGGGAAGCCTCAGCAAACTAAAACAAGAGGCTATAAGTTTCCTTCTAAGTACCGCTTTCACTGCCTCCTGCATGTTTTTTTTTTAATTTTCATTACCATGGCGTTCTTAAGTATTTTTAAAATTTCCACTGCAGTTTTTTTCTTTGACTCAGGGGCTATTTAGAATTTTCCCGATTTGTGGTAATTTTTAACTTTTGTTGTGTTGTTATGACATTTAACTTAATAGCACTGTGGTTAGAGAATGCAGTCTTTACAATACCAATTCTTTGAAATTTGTTTAGGCTTGCTTTGGACCTTGTACATGGCTTATTTCCATAATTGTTCCATATGCTTGAGAAAAATACTATTTTTTTCAAATATTGGGTGCAGGGTTCTATATATGTCCATCAATTCAAGTTTAATTGCTGTTTCTTTTATCAAACTTTCATAACTTTACTATATTTTATCCTCTTTTTTGGTAATTTTTCCTTTAAACTTTTTATTTTGAAATAATTTCAACTTCACAGAACAGTTGCAAAAATAATACAAGACCCATACAGAGAACTCCAACATACTCTACCCTGAGATACCCAGATTCATCAATTTTAACATTTTCCCACATTTGCTGTATCATTCTATCTACACTTATTTCTATCTATCTTTCTATCTATCTATCATCTATCTATCTATCTATCTATCTATCTATCTATCTATCTATCTATCTATCTATCCATCTAGCTAGCTAGCTGTCATTTATATCCATTTTATCTTTTGAAGTAATAATAATTTCGAAGGGCTTCTTGAAATCTCCCCAAATGATGGTGAATTTCTCAATTTTTTTCATGTAGTTCTATTGATTATTGCTTTCTATATTTTTAAATTTGTAAAATTAGTTTTGTAAATGTTTAGACTTTTTTTTATCTGTTGGTGAGTTGAACTCATATCACTATATAACGACTATCTCTACCTCTGAAAGTACTTCAAATCTATTTTATCTGAAATTAACATAACTAACCAGCTTTGTTTTTGGTTAGCTTTTGCTTGGTAGTTCTTTTCCGATCAGTTTACTCTCAGCCTTTTATTTTGTCTTCATTCTTTCGATATGTTTTATGAACCAAGTAGCTGGATTTTAATTGTTGTATCCAACCCAGCAATCTCTAATTGTCAAAAGGTCATTTTATTGGGCGGGCCACGGTGGCTCAGCAGGCACGAATGCTTGCCTGCCATGCCCGAGGACCCGGGTTCGATTCCCGGTGCCTGCCCATGTAAAAAAATTTTAAAAAGTTCATTTTATTGATTTATATTCATTATTAATAATAGATTTTGGCTTGGTTCTACCATTTTAGTTAGATTTCCATTTGCCCACTTTTTCTATGTTCCTTTTCCCCTCCATCCTTGCCTTTTATTTTGGTTTGTTTTTTGGGTTTGTGTGTGTGTGTGTTTTAGTGTGTGTGTTGTATGCTTGTTTATTTGGGGGATTTCACTTTCTTGTTTTTCAGTTTGACTTTGCATTTAAACTTTTTACTGTTACATTTTATCCAGTATTTCAGTAATTTTGAAATGGTAGGAAATATTTCACCAATACTATCTTTATATATATATATATATATATATATATATATGTATATATGTATACATACATACTTATATACTTGTATAAGGATTTTTGTAAGACTGATTCCATTTCTGGGTCAAAAGTTTACACACTATAAAATAAAAAAAAACCTTTTTATTTTATATTCTTCATTTTTTCCCTCTTCTTTCTTTGTGAAAGAAATGGAAATGTCCTTATATAGACTGTGGTGGTGAATGCATAACTATGTGATTATACTGGGAAGCATTGATTTGTTTACTTAGGATGGATTGCATGGTGTGTGAATAAAAGTGTTTTAAAAATAAGCAGAAAGCGCAGGCCACGGTGGCTCAGCAGGCAGAGTTCTCGCCTGCCATGCCGGGCACCCAAGTTCGTTTCCTGGTGCCTGCCCACGCGAAAACAAGCAAACAAACAAACAAAAAGCAGGAAGAAACAAGTGCTGGAGAAAATGTGGAGCGTGATATGAACCTCCTCACTGTTGGTAGGGAAATAGATGGCGCAGTCCCTCTGGAGGGCAGTGTGGTGGTTCCACAGGAGGCTAAGTACAGGGTTGCCATATAATCCTGCAACCCTGTTATTAGGTGTATACTTGGAAGAACTGAAAGCAAGGACACGAATGGACATTTGCCCACTGGAGTCTATGGTGGTGGTATTCACGATTTGCAATGGATAGAGATGGCCTAAGGGAACATCTACTGGTGAATGGAAGGGTGAACTGTGGTGTATACATACGATGGAGTATTCTGAGCACTGCAGAAAGGAATGAAGTTGTGAGGCATGCAACTAGGTGAATGAACATTGAGGACAGTAGGCTAAGTGAAATAAGCAAGAAATGAAAAGACAGATACTATAATGCCTCACTAATGTGGACGAACTATAATGTGCAAAGTCTGAGAATTGAATTCTAGAAGCCTTATGCAGGTAAAGGTTCCTAGACTGTAAACTCTTACAGCAGTCACATATATTCTGGAGTTGTAACTGTTATTTCTTAATTCTGAGATGAGCTCTGTGTGTATAACCTAGTCCTTCCCTGGAACTTCAGGTATCTGTGTGACACCTAAGACTCAGAGCTAGAGTTCTGTAGCGATGAAAGTCAGCATTATCCCATAAAACAATTGTTTAAAAAGCTGACAAAGTGGTCAGACTTCAATTAGAATTACGAATGAAGTTGATCTGGTTAGGACTAATATAAATCAGACCAAAGGGTAAAGGATGATATTGACTGTATTTTAAAACTTCAACTGCTGTGTAAGACCAAAGGAAGAGATGTTTATTTGGTGCAAAATTTATATTTTCTGTAGCATACTATCTAATTTAACTTGTATGGTCAGTTTATTCAAACACCATAATTAACTGGAAATGTGAATAGGGAGTGAGATCTTGTTGGTTTGTACAAGTTAGTGATGACCCGATATATCCCAGAGTAATCTGGGCAGAAAATTAAAAAAAAAGTGTTTGCAAAGTTCTTGAGGGATTGGGGGAAAATGTGGAAATATTAAACTTCCCCAGCTGGGGAATTGCTGATATTCTCACAAGCATTGGGGACTACCAATTTAAGAGGCCAAGTCAATCTTGGGGCTTGCCCTTATGAAGCTTATTCCTGCAAAGGAGAAGCTAAGATTACTCATAATTGTGCCTAAGAGTCACCCCCAGAGAACCTCTTTTGTTGCTCAGATGTGGCCTCTCTTTCTAAGTCAACGCTGCAGGTAATCTCACTACCTCTCCGCTATGTGGGACATGACTCCAAGGAGTGTAAATCTCCCTAGCAACATGGGAAATGATTCCTGGGATGAGCCTGGCCCTGGCATCATTGGATTGAGAAAGACTTCTTGACCAAAAGGGAGAAGAGAAATAAAACAAAGTTCCAGTGGCTGAGAGAGTTCAAATAGAGTTGAGGGGTCATTCTGGAGGTTATTCTTATGCATTACATAGATATCCCTTTTCATTTTTTGGTGTATTGAAGTAACTAGAGGGAAATGCCTGAAATCATCGAAGTGTAATCCAGTAGTCTCTTGAAGATGCTTGTATAACTATACAGCTTTTACCATGTGACCATGTGATTGTGAAAACCTTGTGACTGACACTCCTTTTATCCAGTGTATGGACAGAATAAGTAAAAAAAATAAAGACAACAAATAAGTAAATAATAGGGGGATATGGGATGTCCTTTTTTACTTTTATTTTTATTCTTATTTTTATTGTTTTTGAAGTAATGAAAATGTTTAAAAATCAGTGGTGATGATGAATGCACAACCATATGATGATATTGTGTAAACAAATTGTGTAACATAGCAGTACTAGAATTCTGGGGTCTAAAACCCAGTAAAGTTTTTTAAAATTGGGTGGGGGCATCAATGTAAAGTTGTCTACCTTTATTTTACCAACAAATGCAATTTAAAAGGCTTCACAGCTGTCATTTTACAAAAGAAAGGGTATTTTCAACACCAAAAAATAAAAACCCAGGAAAGACATATTCTCAGTATAAATGACAGTACTTTAGATGGAATACATTTAGGAATAAATATGAGCACTTGATATGGTGCCCTTATTTTTCTAACTCAGTGTATTGCAGGAGCACTGGTCTGGCCCGGACATTAGGAAGTTCTCAGAAGGTGGAGACACCTGGACATTGTAAAGACAAAAATCAATTCCTAGCTCTGCCCCCTACTAGCTGCGTGATTTGGGCATCTCTTACATAACTTTTTTGACTCTTAGTTTTCTTATCTATAAATAAGGATAATTGTCATTGTGATCATTAATGACCTAATATGGATGGCTCACCTGGCACATAAAGAGACTTTAATTATGTCCTTTCTCTCTGGTTTCTTCTTCTGATGTTTACAATCTACAAAGAATCTTGTTGGATTTGAGATAAAAAGACTGGAAATAAAAGTTGCTTGAGGGGCTATGCAAGGTGGCTCAGTGGCCTGCCGTTCTGGAGATCTGGGTTTGATTCCGGAGCCTGCCTGTGCCAAAAAAGAAAAGAAACAAATGTTAACATTTGGGCAGTGCAGGGATGGCGCAGGGGTGGCACACTATAGAGTTACCTCGGCCAGGAGGGAGACCTGCCTTCCATTCCTGGAACCTGCACGTGCCAAATATAGAAGAAAAAAAAAGTTGCTTGAGATTAAAATAAAAAGGCTACACACTGTTTTGAAACTACATTTTAAACTTAAAATTTCATGGACACTTTACCATGTCATTGACTATTCTTCTATGATATCATTTAATTGCTCATAATATTTTACTACCATATAGATTAACCTTGTTAAAAACTAGCCTCCTATTTTAAACATTACTGTTGTTTATCACCTTTCATTGCTGTAATAATAAGCAAACTGGCGATTTTATTCCTGTACATAGAAGAATGGTTTCTTTGTTCTTTTAGATAAATTTCCAAAAGTAGAATTACTGGAGTAAAGAGTACATGTATTTTTATGTATTTCTGCACACGATACCAAGTTTCCATACAATTTACACTTTCAGTAACAATTTCTGAGAATTCTCGAGGCTCCAGACATTTGAAAACTCTAGGAAACATTCCATTTATCTTTGCTTATTTGACAGATGAAAATATCTTTGTTTTTATTTGCCTTTTCCTTATAAAATTGAATCTTTCTCATTATTATTATTATTATTATTTTGCCTACTTATATATCTTTGATGAATTGTCTACTTAACTGTTCAGACCATTTTTTCTTTTGGGTATGTATTTTCTCCCATTTATTTAAAAAGATATTTATGTATTAAAGAGGATATCCTTTGTTATTTGTTGCAAACATTTTGAACTAGTTTGCCTTTACCTTTTAACTTAATGTTTATAGTGGGTATTTTTAAATTTTTAACTTTTTTATTGCACAGTACTATACAAAGCAAAGAAATAAAAAAAGCAATAGTTTTCAAAGCAGTCTTCAACAAGTAGTTACAGGACAGATCCCAGAGTTTGTCATGGGCTACCATATGATCCTCTCATATTTCTCCTTCTAGCTGCTCCAGAATATAGAAAGCTAGAGGGCTTAAATATGTTTTAATCATCACATCCTTCTTTTTTTGTGAAAAATAACATATATACAAAAAATCTATAAATTTCAAAGCACAGCACCACAATTAGTTGTAGAACATATTTCAGAGTGTGACATGGGTTACAATTCCACAATTTCAGGTTTTTACTTCTAGCTGCTCTAAAATACTAGAGACTAAAAGAGATACCAATTTAATGATTCAGCATTCATTATTTATTTGTTAAATCCTATCTTCTCTGTATAACTTCACCATCACCTTTGATCTTTCCATCCCTCTCTTTAGGGGTGTTTAAGCTATGGCAATTCTAAGTTTTTCATATTGGAAGGGTCTGTCACTGATATGGGGTAGGGAGATGGAACTATCTGATGTTCTGGAGAGGCTGGGCTAGGTGTCAGGACTTATCTGAACCAGGGTCCTATCTGGAGGTGTAAGTTTCTGGAAAGTTACTCTAGTGCCTGGAACCCTTGTGGAATCTTGTATATTGCCCTAAGTGTTCTTTAGGATTGGCTGGAATGGTCCTGGTTGGGGGTTGGCAGGTTATGATAGATAGCAAGATCTAACTGAAGCTTGCGTAAGAGCAACCTCCAGAGTAGCCTCTCCACTCTATTTGAACTCTCTCTGCCACTGATACTTTATTAATTACACTTCTTTCCCCTCTTTTGGTCAGAATGGAATTGTTGATCCTATGGTGCCAAGTCTGGATTCATCCTGGGAGTCATCTCTTATGTCACCAGGGAGACTTTCATCCCTGGAAGTCATGTCCCACACAGAGGGGAGGGCAATGATTTTACTTGCAGAGTTGGGCTTAGAGAGACTGAGGCCACATCTGAGCAACAACAGAGGTCCTCCAGAAGTAACCCTTAGGCATGCCTATATGTAGTCTGATCTTCTCCGCTACCTACGTAAGCTTCACAAGAGTAAGCCTCATGCTCGAGGCCATGGCTTATTGATTTGGGTGTCCCTAAAGTTTGACACAGTATCAGGGGATTCCCTGATGGTAAGGTTTAATAGTTCCATATTCTTTCTCCCATCCCTCAGGGGACTTTGGCAATACTTTTTAATTATCCAGTTAATATACTCTAAGATGTATCCATGCATTACAATAATCTATACAGGATTAAAGGACCTTTTTCCTATTCTGGGATCCCTGTGTTTCAGTTGTTCAATTGATCTATACAGATAGGTTGAATTAGATAATGCACTACAGAAAATTTCAGTTCCAGACCAAATAAACCTGTCTTCTGTTGGTCTCAAAGAGTATGTGTGGTTCTAAAATATAGACACTGTCTTCCTTACCCCTATGTCCTGAATTACATTAACCCCAACCTGTTTGGCTTTGTTCTTATCTCTAAATATCAGGTTATATATATAAAAAATAGCCTCTCAAAATTCAGAAATAATAATCAGTACTCCAGACTTAATGTGTCTGCTCTAAAAGTTTACAGTCTAGACCCGTGTTTTCTTATAAGCATTTCTCTAAAGGTGACCATACCATTCTTGTTCTTTTGTTTCTGGCTTATTTTGTGTCGCCAAATGTCCCACGTGTTCATTCACATCATTGCATGCCTCACGACATTGTTCCTTTTTGTAAATCACAACCTTTGTTCATGAATATACACCATCGTTCGCGAATCTACTTCTCTGTCAGTGCATCCTTCAGCCATAAGGTGGGGTTTTTTGTGCGTAGGCCTTTATTTTTACTTTTATATAGTCAGATCAATCTTTTCCTTCATAATTTCTGATATTGACTTTAAAAGGGCTGCTACAATTCTAACATTTTATCAGCATTTCTTTTGTTTCTTCTGGACTTCTACTGTTTTATTTTAATTTTTACATATGGATCTTTCAATCAGGAATTTGGGGGATATAAGGTTTGACTTTGAGGGGGCCCACACTTAATTTCCTTCCCCCGATTGTTCAGTTGTCCTAGCCCATTTATCAGAAAATTGATTCTCTCTTATTTATCATATATTAAATTCATTCAGATAGTTGTGTTTGTTTCTGTCGGATCCGCTTGACCCCATTGATCAGTTGCACTTTCCATCTCAGCACTTCGGTTTCAGAACTCTTGTGGCTTCAGGGAACATCTTCATTTCTCAGATGGCAGCTCCTCCTACATGACTGTGCCTTTGAGAAGTTTCTTGGCTATACTCACACAATTATTTTTCATGAAGAAATGTAAAATCATTTTGGCAATCTCCTTCCTCCCTTCTCCGCAAACTAGAAGTTCTATTTGGCCATTGATTGGAATTGTATTACATTTATATACTCAGCTGGGAAAGACTGGATATCTTCTACAATAATATCATTTTCCAGTCCAGAAACATGAAAATGTCTCTCCATTTATGCAAGGCTTCTTTTGACTCCTATTATAAAGTTTATAGTGTTGTGTATAATCTCTTTATGACTGTATCATTCATCTATCATGCAATTCACCCATCTGAAGTATATAATTCAATGTACATATATTTTTCGTATATTCAAAGTTGTGCAACCATCATCACAATTTTAGAGCATTTTTACCACCCCAAAAAGAAACTCCACACCCATTAGCAATCACTCCCTATTTCTTCCCAGCTTCCCCAGTCCCAGGCAACCACCAGTTTAATTTCTGTCTCTATGGGTTTGCCAATCCTGAAAATTTCATATGAATGGAAGCATACAGTATGTGGTCCTTTGTGACTGGCTTCTTTCACTTAGCATAATGTTTTCAACGTTCGTCCATGTTGTAGCATGTGTCCGTACTTTATTCTTTTAATTGCCAAATAATATTCCATTGTATGAATATGCCACATTTTATTTATCCTATCACCAGTTTATGAACATTTGGGTTGTTTGCACTTTGGGTATATTATGAATATTGTTGCTATGAACATTCATGTACAAAACCTTGGGTGAATATGTGCTTTCATTTCTCTTGAGTATAGCTTAGAAGAATTGTTGAGTCACATGGAAACTCTATGTCTAATCTTTTGCAGGACTGCCAAACTGCTTTTCAAAGTTGTCGCACCATTTTACATTCCCACTAGCAATGTATTAGGGTTTCAATTTCTCCACATCCATGCCAACACATGTTATTATCTGTCTTTTTTATTAGTCATCAGTGTGGGTATGAAGTGTATCTCACATGATTTTTAAACAGTTTTAAATTGTGAAATATAACATATATGCAAAAAAAGCAATAAATTTCGAAGTGCATAACAAGTAGTTACAGAACAGATTTCAGAGTTTGGTATGGGTTACAGTTCCACAGTTTTAGGTTTTTCCTTGTAGCTGCTCCAAGACACTGAAAACTGAAAGATACATCAATACAATGATTCAGCAGTTATTCTCATTTGTTAAATCCCATCTTCTCTGTTATAACGCCTCCTTCTCCTTTAATCCTTTTCCCAATCTCTAGGGGTATTTGGGCTATGTCCGTTCTAAATTTTTCATGTTGGAAAGGGCTGTTGATAAAATGGGATAGGGGGATGGAACTAGTGGATGTTCTGGAGAGGCTGGGCCCTCTGGGTTTCAGGACTTATCTGACCTAGAAACCCATCTGGAGGTTGTAGGTTTCTGGAAAGTAATAATAGTTCATGGAACTTTTGTAGAATCTCAGATAGAGTTCTGGGTGTTCTTTAGGGTTGGCAGGAATGGTTTTGGTTGGGAGTTGGCAAACCATGGTAAACTGCAATATCTAGCTGAAGGTTACATAAGAATAACCTCTGGAATAGCCTCTTGGCTCTATCTGAACTCCCTCAGCCACTGATAGCTTATTTTGTTAAAATTCTTTCCCCCATTTTGGTCAGGAATTCATGGTTAATCCTACGATGCCAGGACCTGGCTTATCCCTGGGATTCATGTCCCATGTCGCCAGAGAGACTTTCACCCCCGTCATGTCCCACATAGTCTCACTGTGATTTTGATTTATATTTCTCTGATGGAAAATGATGCTGAGCATTTTTTCATGTGCTTATTGGGCATTTGTATATCTTCTTTGGAGACATGCCTATTTAGATCCTGTGCCCATTTTTTATTGAGTTGCCTTTTTATTGTTGAGTAGTAGGAGTTCTTTATGTATTCCCTAGATACAAATCCCTAGTCAGATACATGATTTGCAAACATTTTCTCCCATTCTATAGGTTGTCTTTTCACTTTCTTGATGGTGCCCTCTGAAGCTCGAAAGTTTTTTAATTTTTATGAAATCCAGTTTATCTTTTATTTTTGTTGTTGTTGTTGTTGCTTATGCTTTGAGTGTCATATCTAAGAAAGCGTTGCCTAATCCAAGGTCACAAAGATTTACACCTATGTTTTCTCCTAAGAGTTTTATAGTGTTCATTATTATATTCAGGTATTTATATCCATTCTGAGTTAATTTTTTGTCTATGCTGTGAGGTAGGGGCCCAACTTCATTCTTTTGCATATCAATATCCAGTTACCTCAATGCCATTTTGTTGAGAAGACATATTTCCACCACTGAGTTGTCTTGGCATTTTTGTCAGAAGTCAATTGAGTGTAAGTGCGGGGTTTGATTTTCTGGACTCTCAATTTCACTACATTGATCCATGTATCTATCCTTATGCCAATACCACATTGCCTTGATTGCTGTACTTTTGTAGTAAGTTTTGAAATAGTGAAACATGAGTCCTGCAACCTTTTTCTTTTTCTCAATTGTTTTGGCTGTTCTGGATCCAGTGAATTTCCTAGTCTTAGGCATCTTTGTTGCTGGGGTGAATGAACTCTATTTTCTTTTTTTTTTTTGGTTGCTTAAGAAGGGTTTTTTTAAATTAATTTTTTCTTTTTTTTTAAATACCAAAAAAACACCAAACAAACGCAAACATTTGTAACTTTTGATCATTCCGTTCTACATATATAATCAGTAATTCACAATATCATCACCTAGTTGCATATTCATCATCATGATCATTTCTTGGAACATTTGCATCAATTCAGAAAAAGAAATAAAAAGAAAATGGAAAAAAATTCATACATACCATACCCCCCACTCCTCCCCCTCACCGATCACCAGCATTTCAATCTAAATTTATTTTAACATTTGTCCCCCCTATTATTCATCTTTATTCCATATGTTTTACTCGTTTGTTGACAAGGTAGATAAAAGGAGCAACAAACACAAGGTTTTCACAATCACACAGTCACACTGCGAAAGCTATATCATTATACAATCATCCTCAAGAAACATGGCTACTGGAACACAGCTCTGCATTTTCAGGCAGTTCCCTCCAGCCTCTCCACTACATCTTGACTAACAAGGTGATATCTATTTAATGCGTAATAATAACCTCAGGATAACCTCTCGACTCTGTTTGGAAATTCTCAGCCATTGACACTTTATTTTGTCTCATTTCACTCTTCCCCCTTTTGGTCAAGAAGGTTGTCTCAATCCCCTGATGCTGCGTCTCAGCTCATTCTAGGGGTTTTCTCAATCCCTTGATGCTGAGTCTCAGCTCATTCTAGGGGTTTTCTCAATCCCTTGATGCTAAATCTCAGCTCATTCCAGGATTTCTGTCCCACATTGCCAGGAAGGTCCACGCCCCTGGGAGTCATGTCGCACGTAGACAGGGGGAGGGTAGTGAGTTTGCTTGTTGTGTTGGCTGGAGAGAGAGGCCACATCTGAGCAACAAAAGAAGTTGACTTGGGGGTGACTCTTAGGCCTAATTTTAAGTAGGCTTGACCAAGATTGGGGGCTCAGCCTATAGCTTTGGTTGTCCGCACTGCTTGTGAGAATATCAAGAATGAATGAGCTCTATTTTCTATTTGGTCATTGCTGGTATATAGAAAAATATTAAGTTTCATTTATTTATTTTTGTGTCCAGCTACTTTACTGGAATCCCTTATTAACTCTAAACATTCCTCAGTCCATTTGAGAGTTTCTCCTATTGAATGTTTATGATTTGCAAATTCTGTCATCTGCAAATGATAACCTTGACTCCTCCTTCCCAAATGTACATCTCTCATTTATTTTTCTTCTCTTACAGCCTTGAATTTCAGAATATTGTTGAAACTATTCATACTTGCAAGCAACTTTGTTTTGCTCGCCAGTTTTCATAGTAAGGCCTTTTGCTATTGAGAACTCAATCTCATCCCTATTGTCAGCTGGACTGAGATAGAGAGTATTTATCATGTTGACAAGGTCTTTTTTAATTCTTACTAAGAGTTTTAATAAGGGAGAATCTTATCAGGAATAATCACGTGGTTTTCCTCCTGAATCCTAATAATGTGATGTGCAACATTCGTTCATCATCTTTTAGCATTGCTCCCTCCTTGCATACATGGAGTGTCCCTGAGCCAGTGGGAACAAATGAGCTCACATTAAGAGAAATAACTCAGGTTTCACTTGTGCCTGGTCCCACCTGTATAATAAGGAACAGATGTCACAAACTAAAAGCTGGTAGGTCATATCTCAGGCTGACTGAGACAGAGGTCAGGGGTTTTGAAACACTGTTTCGAATTAGTTGTCAGCATTTAAAAATCAGGAGATTTCAGAAAAGAGTTCCAATATCTGGTTTCTCTTTAAAGATTATAAGGTCTGGCTACACTAGCCCTGCATTCCTACCTGGCCATGGTGGGCTGACACACGGCCCCGAGACCCACTTTAGAGGTCCCCTCATTTACATCCCCTCCATACCCTATTGTCTCCAAGCCCTATTGTTTCAGGGTTAAGGGCCAGTGGCCTGTTTTTGTATTGGGGCTATTGTGTTTCTTAGAATGGAATGAAGGTAAAAGTGAAATGTTTTTTGTAATTCTGCCTCTATCAAATGTGGGAAAAATCCGAGAACCTAAAAGAAATGCTTCGGGAGAAACAGGAGCGAGCCTATTTCTTGGTGAACATGAAGAGTGTTCCTATATTTCAATATGCAAAGTATGTCTGTTCAAAGAATGCAGTGTAACATGCTACCGGGAAATAAGTCAGAGGAAAAGTAAGGAAAAGCTGCGGAGGACAGAAAACCTGTTAAACTGGAAAAAAAAGGACTGAATTTTCAACAAGGTTTGTTTCAAAGTATAAACAACACTGTTGTGAAGTGCCATAATATTTTAAGTGAACACCATCCTATCAGCTCTATACACGAATTAGGACCTGTTTAGTCTTTGGAGGCTTTTTTTTTTAATGTTCAAATATGTATAGACAAGCTGCTTTATTTTATATAAATGAATACATTCATAGAACAAACTTTAAATTTCAGAAAACAATACAGATTGCAGGAATTTAAATTCTTGTTCAGATTCCAATGAAACTTAGTAATATGACCATTTTGAGAGCAGTGGCACATGATTGAGGAGGAGTGCCATTCTACATTTGCTTTATTTTTTTTTTATTTCTACATTTGCTTTAGATTGCTATTTTGTGGAAAAGCATAAGTCTGGTGACTTAAGACAAGGAGAAGTAGGTAGCTACCAGTCCTGTGTTCTAAATTCTGCAACCATTGCTCCATCTGTGCTGGATTGGTGCTAAGATCTGGTCCAGGAAGCACTGCCCTCTACTGGGTGGAGCCAGAACTCCTCTTCTGTTCTTTCATCCAGCAGCAGTGCATTGTGGAATTTAAGCACATAGGGATGTGTCCTGATGGCTTCATTATCCTTAGCTATTGAAAGGTCCCCTGTCAGTTTTAAGAACAGCTTTCAAAGCTAAGACCTATCACAGAGGGTTCAAAAGAGCAAGGGAAGAGATCCCATCACAGCTGGTCTCTGTGCCAAGGGGAGACATTCCTTGGAGACTTTCGAGTTATTTCCGGGAGACCCCAGGGCAGTCCCCAGGTTAGTCTCAAGGGTGCAATGCTTCGTGGTTTCAAATCAATGCTTTCCCTGACGTCTACACTGGCCCAAGACAGTGGTGTGTTCCTCCTCGACCCTCTCACTCAGTTGTGGGGCTGCTGGACCCGAGGTCTCAAAGACCATCTTGGAAACAGCTCCTTTTGCTTCCATTTGCAGCTCTGTCCCTGACAAGGTTCACAAGGGGACCAACCTATGAGGCTGAGTGAGACAGAGGTCGGACCCCTTAGGCAGCAACACCAAGGGAGTAGCTTAGGGATGGGGGAGCAAAGGCTGGCCCCATCTCCATTAGCTCCTCCCCAAACGGTGACCTAGGACTCAGACCCTGAGCCTCTCCTATACTGACATCTGGAGCTTCCACTGAAGGCCACTCTTCACCTTGCACTCCAGGGCATACCATCCTCCCAGGTGCCTGATTCCAACCAGATCAATGTACACAAGCAGATGCTTGGGGGTGATCAGTCCAGTTGGGGCATCCAATATGTTTGAATCCATTTAGGCTCTTCCAGCCTGCCCAAATTCCTTGAGCAAACCCTACTTTTTCACTGCATATTACTCTTTTAATTAAAGGCTGGAGACAATTTGCACTTATTTTATTTCAGGTTTTATATCTGGATCACAGACAAGATTGGTCTGTAGTCCACCCCCCCCCCTTTTTTTTCCAGTCTCAGGAACAGGGTTAAATGAATGAGAAGTTTATCAAAACTTGCTAAGGTGTGCAACTTTTAGTTTTTGTTTTCTTCCTTTTATATTTTGAAATCATTTTAGATTTACAAAATGTTGCAAAAACAGAGTTCCTGTGTACCCTTCACCCAGGTTCCTTAAATGTTAGCATCTTACAAAACAGAGTATGGTTATTGACATCAGGAAATTAACATTGATACAATACTTTTAACTAATCCACGGATCTTATGCAAATACTGCCAATTGTCCTACGAATGTCCTTTTTCTGGTGCAAGGAACCAATCCAGAGTCCATCATCCTGTTTATTTGTCGTGGACAACCTGTGACAGTCCCTCAGTCTTTGTCTTTCTTGACCTTGGCACTGTTGAAGAAGACTGGCCTGGTTCTTTATAGAATGTCGCTTTATGTCACTTTGTAGAACATCTGACATTTTCTTACAATTAAATTGAGACAATACATTTTTGGCAAGAATACCACAGAAATGATGTTGTACCTTTCTCAGGGCATCAAATCCTGGGGGAAATGATGTTGCTATGTCTCATTAGAAAAATGCTAGCTTTGATCACTTAGCTTGAGTGGTGTCTGTCAGGTTTCTCCACTGTGAAGTTACCATATTTTCCCTTTTTAATTAGTAAGTATCTTGTGGGGACCTACTTTAAGACTATGTAATTATACCATTTATCATCAAAACTTCCCATATGTTCAGCATTTGTGCCGTTTGAAACTGTTGTGTTTCAACAGTTTGAAACACACTGGCCCTTAACCCTGAAACAATAGGGCTTGGAGACAATAGGGTATGGAGGGGATGTAAATGAGGGGACCTCTAAAGTGGGTCTCGGGGGGCCGTGCGTCAGCCCACCATGGCCAGGTAGGAATGCAGGGCTAGTGTGGCCAGACCTTATAATCTTTAAAGAGAAACCAGAAAAGCCATGTTCTTTAATCCTCATTCAATATTGTAGGTTGGGATCTTTTTGATGACGTTGTTCCATGGAGATGTTACCCACCCAATTGTGGATGGAACCTTTTGATTAATTGGTTTCCATGGAGATATATATCTCTGCCTATTCAAGGCGGGTCTTAATCCTCCTACTTAGAGTACTATAAGGGGGAACTGTCAAGGTCAGGTTCATGTGTCAACTTGGCCAGGTGGTGATACCTGTTTGTCTGATTGGGCAAGTGCTGGCCTGTCTTTTGCTATGAGGACATTTCATAGAATTAAATCATGATCTCGTCAGCTACATCCACAGCTGATTCCATTTGTAATCAGCCAAAGGGAGTGTCTTTAATGAGTGATGTTTAATCTAATCACTGGAAGCCTTTTAAGGAGGATTCAGAAGAGACAGACTCTCTTCCTGCTTCGGCCAGCGAGACTCTCCTGTGGAGTTCATCCAGACCCTCCATCAGAATCGTCAGCTTCACAGCCTGCCCTACAGATTTTGGACTCTATGTCCCCATGGTTACGTGAGACACTTTTATAAATTTTATATTTTTGAATATTTCCTGTTGATTCTGTTTCTCTAGAGAACCCTAACTAATACAGGAACCATTTTAGAAAAAGCTTCAGAGCAGACACAAACAGAGACATTTGGAGATGCAGAAAGAAAATGCCCCTGGGGAAGTTTTTGAACCAGAAGCCAAAGGACCAGCAGATGCAAGCCAAGTGCCCTCCCAGTGGACAGAGGTGTTCTGGACACCACTGGCCTTTCTTGAGTCATGGTTTATTTTTATGGATGCCTTAGTTTGGACATTTTTATGGCTTTAGAACTGTAAACTTGTAACTTAATCAATTCCCTTTATAAAAGCCAACCCAGCGTGGGCAATGGTGGCTCAGTGGCAGAGTTCTCGCCTGCCATGTCAGAGACCTGGCTTCAATTCCTGGAGCTTGCCCATGCCAAAAAAAAAAAAAAAGAGCCAAACCACTTCTGGCTTGCATTTTGGCAGCATTAACAAACTAAAACAGCATCCATTGATGATTTTTTGCTTGCAAAACTAACTACTGTGATTTTACCAAATTGTGATTTTTTTCTCTTTCTATCATTCTTTCTACATTTATTAATCAGAATTTGTGCAGGTTTGAAATGGTTATGTACCCCAGAATATTTTCTAATTCAATCTTGTGGGTGCAGACCTTTTGTAGGTGGGACCTTTTGATTAGGTTGTTTCCATGGAGATGTAACCCCACCCATTCAAGGTGGGTCTTAACCCACTTACTGGAGTCCTTTAAGAGGGAGAATTCTGTTTCAGTTTGCTAATGCTGGGGGAATGCAATATAAAAGACAGGAATTTGGAGATGCTAAGCTTGGAGAAGACAGGCATTTGGAGATGCTAAGCTTAGGTTGTTTCCATGGAGAAGTAACCCCACCCATTCAAGGTGAGTCTTAATCCACTTACTGGAGTCCTTTTAAGAGGGAGACACCTTGGAGAAGACACAGACATTTGGAGATGCTACGCTTAGAGATGAAATCCAGAGTTTGCCCTGGAGAAGTTAAGAGAGATCCCAGAGACATTTAGAGAGAAAGCCACTGGAATCAGAAGCTGAAAGCAACAAAATGGGAGCAAGGAACAACAGATGCCAGTCACATGCCTTCCCAGCTGACAGAGGTGTTCCAGATGTGGCAGCCTTTCTTCAAATTCAAGGTATCTTTCTCTGGATGCCTTAATTTGGACATTTTCACAGCCTTAGAACTGTAAATTTGTAACCTAATAAGTCCTCTTTGTAAAAGCCAATCCATTTCTGGTATATTGCATTCCCCCAGCATTAGCAAACTGAAACAGAATTCTCCCTTAAATAAAAGTTGTCTTTTCTCCACCATATATTTTATAAGTAAGTATGGACCCATGGAGATTTATTTTATTCTGTGAGTTATAATTCTCATTTATTCTAACTACCATTATTTATTGTGTCACTCAAATTGTTCTGGATTTAGCCATTGGGAGCCTCTTCAAGTTGGTTCCTACCTTCTTTGGAGAAGTCCCCATCATTTCTTGAACATTTCCTTACTTTCTAATACCTTAAGATGTTCTAGAGTCATCCTGTTCTTTCCAGCCCAGCCCTGGAATCAGCCATTTCTCCAAGGAGCCCTGGTTCCTTTTATTGGAGAATGATATTTAGAAATAAAATGATATTTAGAGATCTGGGTGGGAAGATTGCTCATTGCTACTGGGATATCATTGCTTCTAGGTCCTTGCAGGAGACAGAACTAAGAAATACACACACGCACATCTATGTCTGTCTGTCTGTCTGTCTGTCTGTCTAACCACCCTGTTAAAAACCTCGAAAAGATAGATAACTCAAATTCCAGTTGAACACCGCAAGATTCATTCTAGCCTCTCCTCCCTTTCTTATTTGTAACTTCTTTCTCCAATGGTAAGAAACCTGTACTCATTACTTACAATATAGTTACACGTTTATTCAATCCTAGTCTATGCCTAAAGGAGCTTCAGAATTGCTAATCCATACCCCTGTGAGAAACAGATTTGCTAGCTAAAGTACAGAAATGGTGTGCACAATACCTTTTGTCTTTAGCCTTTCTAGTACACAGTCAAAATACTGTTTTCCTAAGTGACTAAGGTTAGTTCTTTTTGTCCCTACCCTCCCTAGTTTGGTTAGCTCATTCATTTACAGTAGAGTTGGGTTCATCTGTTACTGTTTGCATTCCATCCTGGGATGCACATCTTCATTGATTTTAATTAATTATTTTCAGGGAACAGGGGTTCATGAAACGTGGTTCTAAAAGTCAGAACTATATAAAGACGCATACTCAGAAAACTGTCATTTCTCCCATCCCTTCTACCCTAATCCCACTCCTCCATATCATCCTTCCATCCCATGAAGGCAACCAATCTTACTAGTTTCTTGCTTATCCTTCCTGTATTTCCTCTTGCACAAATGAACAGATACATGCATATTTCCTATAACCTCTTCCTTCTTACATGACAGATAACATACTCTAGATACTTTTTACTGTAGGACTTTTTTAAAGTGTAGGACAATTTGGTCCTTTAATATTTGATAGGAGTTCTCCATGTAACCACTACAGTATGGAGCCTAGTTCTTTGACAATTTATAAAATTTAATGGGAATTGGTCTATTCAGATGTTAGGTTTTTTTCTTAAGTCAGTTTTTGGTCATTTATATTTTACGCAGAAAGTTGGGATTCTGTGTTGAAGACTCAAATCTTTCTTCGGTTCAGAGAAAATTTCTCTTGCCATGTATTTAATTTTTTCTCTCTATAAACTAGCCATCATGGCTCATATTTTCTCTCATAGTTTTCATCCTTCACCCTTTCTCCTCTGAATTCTAAGATACACTCTCAAACTTGTATTCTAATTCACACATTCTGTTTTCTTCAACTCCCAATCCGCTGTTCACTGATTCCACCGAGCTTTTAAATTTAACAGTCCAAAAGTGAAAGTGTTCTCTAATCTCAGCTTGTACTTTCTTAATGATTCAATTCACTGTGTTTACAAATGCACTGTCCTAAATATCATTGAACTATTTAAGGTTTTATTCTTCCTTTTTTTGGTGGAAATTTAATTTCAAAGGGTAACGATTTCCCCGTCCCTGTTTTCGGTTTTTTTTGTGTGTGTGTGTGATTTAAATGTTTGTGTTTTCATATGTTTGTTTCCTTTCTGTTTGCTCATATTTGCCATAAGGAGCCAATGTTTATCAGGGAACAGCAGTTGGAATGGTTCTGCTGATCATGGTGAGTGATTAGTGAGGAATTCCACTAATTCCTCTGTGGAAGAAGTGAAAGCGGCATTCCAAGAGAGATCAGAGTGAGAAAGGCATGGAGGTGTGAAAGCCGAATGTGGACTTTTTCTTCCCCAAACGTTTTATGTATTGAGGTATAATTAACAAAAAGCAAGGCAGGCAACTCTTTTTTTTTTTTTTTTTGCAAGTTTACAGTTCTAAAGCCTATTATAGAACATCTGTGGAAATGACCAATCTAAGGCATCCAGGGGAAGACAATTTGGTTCAAGAAGGCTGATGACATTCAGGCTTTCTCTTGGCTAGAAGGGGACAGACAGACTGCTAGCTTTCTCTTCCAGCTTCTTGTTTCATAAAGCTCCTGCAGGGGCATTTTTCTTCTTCATCTTCAAAGGTGTCTGGCTGGTGGATACTGTGGTTCTCTCCTCATTCTGTCATGGTTCTGCTGCTCTCTCCTTATTTTCAAAAGGGAAATGTCTCCAAAATGTCCTCTTATAGGATTCCAGTAAACTAATCAAGATCCACGTAGGATTGGGTAGAGACACATCTCCATCTAATCAAGTTTAATACCCACAATTGAGTCACATCTCTGTGGAGACAACCCAATCAAGTTTTCAACCTATAGTACTGAATAGGAATTCAAATAAACCATTGCCCCCACAAGATTGATTAGGATTAAAGCATGTCTTTTCTAGGGTACATAAATAAATCCTTTCAAACCAGCACATTTCTACTCTCTGGACCCTAGAAAAGACATGTTTTTTCCCATATACAAAATACATTCATTCCATCACAATAGCAGAAACCCTTAAACCATTTCAGTAATAATAGAAATATAATACAAGGTTAAAATCTGTTCAAAGCCGTTACAGGCATGGGTATGTCCTAAAGCAAAGTTTTCTTCTGGCTCTGAACCTGTAAAACTCAGAACAAGTTATTTGTTGCCAACATGCAAAAGAGGAATAGTCATAGGATACAAATACCCATTTCCATAGGGAGGAAAGAACACAGGGGTCATAGGACCCAAGCAGTCTCAAAAACCTGCAGGGCAAACGCCATTAGATTTCAAAGTCTGAGAGTCATTTATCCATAGGAATTTAGAAAGTGGCAGTCCCATCCCTTCCAAGGGCTTATGCAGTGGCCCACTTGTTTGTAAATTCAACCTTGGGGGACATTGGGGAGACTGTCTTTTTCTCGGCTCCACCCTCTCCAAGCATCAGTGCTGCACCTGGGCTCTCTGCCATCTCCAGGGCATATGCTCAGCACCTTCATGTGGTGACAGCCAGGCTCTCTCCCATCCCAAGGGAGGCAAATCTTAATTGACTATCTCGATGGTTATTTTACACTCACACACCAGGTACCATTAGCCAAATCAAGATAAAAAGCATATCACCCTGGAAAGCTCACTTGTACCCCCTTTCCAGTAAAATACCCTCCTCCCCCAAGATAACCACCATGTTCAGTCCTAACATCATAGATTAATCTTTTTGTTCTTGAACTTATTTAAATGGAATCATACATATTTTGCGCCTGGCTTCTTTTGCTCAATGTATTTGTGAGATTCTTCCACGTTGTTACATGTATCAGTAATTTATTCCATTGTATTCCTGAGTAGCATTCTGTTGTATGAGTAGATCACAGTGTTTTTTAATCCATTCTCCTATTAGTGGACATTTGGGCTGTTTCCAATTTGGGGCTATAATGAATTAAAAAAATGTTTTACTTTGAAATATCTTCAAACTTACAGGACAGTTACAAAAATAATACAAACCCCATGCAGAGAACTCCAACATACAGCTCCCCTCCTCCCTATACCCAGATCCACCAATGTTAATGTTTTGCCACATTTGCCATATCATACAATCTATCTATCTATCTATCTTTCTTTCTTTCTATCTATCTATCTATTTTCTGAACATTTGAGTGTTGTAGGTTGAATGCTCTTTGCACTTACTACTGGCAAGGAAATTCCCTAAGAACAAGGATATTCACTCATGTAACCACCTTAAGTGCTGTTATCAACATTGTGAAATTTAAGATTTACATAAAGCTTATATTCCTATTTTTTCATATGTCTCAGTAATGTCCCCTTGGGTTTCTCCTCCCTAGCCAGATCCCATCCAAGATCATGTATTGCATTTCATTATCATTATATCTTCAGTTGCTTTTTCTTTTTTTTCATTGTGGGGACATATATACAATATAAACTTCCCTGTCTCAACCACTCCAAGCATACCATTTACAATATTGCAATTTCCTCACTGCCCTCCAGTACTAAAACTTTCCTAACTCTCCAAACAGAAACCCTACACCCATTTTTCATTACCCCACCCCCACCCCAGAAACCTGTACTCTAATTTCTGTCTCCAGCAGCTTGCATAGTCTCCGATAATTTCTTTATAGTTACCATATAGAAATGGGCTTAAACTTAACATTCTAAATCTCTAGCAATCTTGTTTGCTTGATACCAACTTAACATCAATAGAATACACAAAATCTGTTCCTATACGGGGCTATAATGAATAAAGCAGCTATAATCATTCATGTACATGTTTTACATATACATTATGTTATCTTGGCTACATACCTAAGAGTAGAATTTCTAGGTCATAGGTAGATGCATCTTTAACTTTATTAGAAGCTGCCAATCAATTTTCCAAAGAAGTTGTGCCATTTTACATGTTCACAAGCAAAGTGTAAGAGTTTCAGTTGCTCCACATCCTCACCAGTGTTTGATGTTGTCACTCTTAATTTTAGCCATTCTAATTCCTGTGAAGTGGTATTTTGTAGTGTTAATTGGCATTTCCCTGATGATTCATGATGCTGAGCACTTTTTCATGCACTTATTTGGCCATTCAGATGCCTTCTTTTGTGAAGTGTCTTGTCAAGCATTTTGCCCATTTTAAAAATTGGATTGTCTTTTTTTTTTTTTGGTTTTGAGTTGCAGGAATTCTTCATATATTCTCGAAATAAGTGACTTGTATAGCAAGGTGTTTAGCTTTTAAGCAGAGTAGATAGTGACCATGTTAACTGAGATAGGGAAGGCAAGAGAAAGAGTTAGGGGGAAATTTGAGCAATTCATTTCAAGACTCAGAGTGTTTAAGGAACCTTTGGGTTATCCAGTATAGATGTTCGGGAAGTGCCTGGAATTATATCCCTGGAGCCCCAGAGAGAAGTCTGGGCTTTAGGTTTTGGAAGGATCAGCCTGATGGGAATGGATAAGGTTTCCCAGAAAGAAGGGAAGCCTAGCACTGAAACTCCAGAATTCCAATGTGTAAGGGATGATGAAGAAAACGAAGCCAGAAAAACAAAACAGAAATACTGGTCAGAGATGGAAGAGAAGCCAGGCAGAAATTTTCAAAGAAGGGTTGTGCAAAATGCCGTGGTGAGGTCAAGCAGGGCAAGTAAGAAAAAGAGAATGGACTTGGCATTAGAGGTTTCACTGGTAACCTTTTTCCAAGGATTGAGGAACAAATGTAAGATGAGGAAGTTAAAACAGGGGTAGACTCCTCTTGGAAAATATTAGGCAGGGATTGTACATAGACATATAAAATAATGAAGCAACAGAAGAGCTGTATAAAGTGAAATGAAGTCCAGTGCCAAATTAGTAGCAGAGACAAATGGAGGCACCTTTTCCAAGCCATGGCAACCACTCTGTGGAAGTTGGGAGTTGAAGGTGGGTGGCTCGGGTGGCTAGGTGTCAGGTCCTGGTCAGCTCTCCAGGTCATTGGTGGTCTCCCCCCAACGGGATGGCCATGGAACTGAGTGTTCAACCTGGACCAAAAGCAAGTTCAACATCTAGGTTACAGCTGCTGATGGAGAAGAGACAGTGCCCTCAGCCGAGGAGATTCATGGAATTGAAGGTGGCTTCATGGAAGGAAGAAATCAGGAATCCCATAACTCCTCTGGCATTCCTTACTTACCAAAGCCCTCTCATCAGCCAGCATTTCCTTCTGGCACCCAGCCATTCTTGCTGCTCCATTTCTAATTCCAAAGCAGTTCTACTCCTTTCCCCTTACCTTGGCCACCTCCAGGACTTCTTCCATATTCTCCCTTCTGCTTTTCCTCCAAAATGCCAGCATTTTTTTTGTGGTAGAAAAAGTAGGAAATGGGGAGACACCCTAGCCAAAGTGTATGACTTGGGCATGTCATCTCCCAGCCGTCCCTGGCTCGGGTTCCTTATTTGTAAAATGGAGGGAGTGGGCTGGGGGCGCAGGAGGAGACGTTTCTTTCCCTGGGTTCTGAGCCCCTTTCCGTCTCCAACTACAGAACTGGAACGAGTCCCCTGTGTTCAGCCAAGGGTGCTTTCCGTTTCTATGCCTTTGGGGAAGTTGCTTTTTCGTTGCTTTTTCTTGGTATTGGGGCAGTCGGGAAAACAAAAGACATTGGCGCTTACGTCTTTTAAGGCCTCAGGTAGGGCTGTGGTTTTCAACCACCGACGGCACAACTATGACCTCGCAGCCGATTCTGGACGCTTCTGACACATATTGTGACACCATGCTCCATTCAATAGTGGAAGTGGAAAACTCAGCCCTGCCCTTTGTTAACCTTAAAACAAGATTCTCTTCTTTCATTGCCAGGGCGGCCTACGCGGTGGCCAGCCTTCTGATCCCCATTTTGTAAATGCAAAAACTGAGACAGAGGAGTGCTGTGGCTTCCAGGACTGCATGATGTGTTCCTACAACATCTGCCATGTCCCATGGGAAGTGGGCAGTGGAGGGCCTTGACCCCGGAGGCAGGACCCCCGGGGGCTGGGAAATGGCCGAGGGTCAGCATACCTGGCAGGGAAGGTGGGAAAGCAAGACCCAAAGGCTAGAGGTGCCGGGTGGAATGCCAGGATTGGCTCATCTTTCCAGGGAGGTTTCTGCAGAAGGGCGAGGTTCAGGGCGTCCGTACGCAAAGCAGAGGTGAGGCGTTTTAAGGGTTAAGGGCACCCAAAGAAAATAGAAGTAAGAGGAGGAAGTGAGGCTCTGGGTCGCAGAGAGAGAAGGAAGCAGCTCGTTGGAGCTTCCCCTTTCTCCTCCTTCCCCGAAGCCCCCACCTCACGCCTCTACCCTTCTCCGCCCACCCCTCCTGCGGGCTTAGGCGGCGCTTCCGCTGCCCGGGCCGAACCTCACTGTACTTCTGGGGGCCGGCAAGTGCGCGGCGCTGGGGTCCCTTCGGCCGAGCCGCGAACCGCCGCAGGATCTGTTCCTTCCGAGGGCAGACGGGCGGAGAGCCGGGGCTGTTTCCCGACGTTCTGCGGACCGCGAGGTGGGCCTCGTCGGGTGCGCGGGCCCGGCCCGCACCCGCTTGGCAGTGCCCAGCCACTAGGTGGCGGGAGAGGCCGGCTAGACTGCCAGCGCGGGCCCGGCCCCGCCCCAACGGACAAACCCCGCCCACCCCGAGCGGCCCCGCCCCTGTCCCCGCCCCGGCCCGACGGCTCCGCGGGAAGGGCGGAGTCTGGGCGGAGGTTCGGACCCGCCGCGCGGCTCCAGCCCGGGCGCGGTGGTACCGGCGGTCACTGGGATTGCAGAGAGTCGCCGCTGGAGAGGGGCTCGGCGCCCGGCGGGACTGCAGGTGTGTGGCCGAGGACACAAGAGAGAGCGGGAACAGGCTGGGGGACCGTCGGGGGCTTTGGGCTAGGAGAGGGGCGGCTGCAGCGGGCGGGCTGGACAGATCCTGCGGTCTTCCGGTTGTGCGGATAGGGTCCGTCGCCGCGGCCCGGGCCCCGCAAATCCACGGAGATGGAAGGGGGCGTCTCCTGTCCCCTCTAAGGCTGTCTAGGTAACCACGCCTCTGTGCGGTCCGAGAGTGTCCGCAGCCTCCCGCCTCCTCGCGGGCCGCTCGGTGCCAGCGGGCTCACAGAGTCCGCCCCCCTCGGGCTGGGAGCTCTCTCTGGAGCTTTGGCATCGGGGGCCCTTGGCCATCAGGACCTGGGAGTCAAGGAAGCGCCTGCCAGAGGCGCCTTCCATCGGGCCTCAGCCTGCCGCCGGCTAGTGAGCGTGGGCCTCAGAGAGTGGCTGCGGTTCTAGACAAGTGCACGCTGCGCGCCAAGGTCTCCGCGTCCCCACACTGCGCGTCCCTGCGTGGCTGTGTGTGTGCGCGCGCTGGGCCACCCCGGACCTGGGATAAATCAGCAAGAAGCTCAGGTCCGCAGGAGGAAGGAGATTGTTCAGAGGGAAAAGGAAGGCGAGATGAAAACAGCAGGATGTGGTACAAAATGAGTTAACAAGCCTCGGTCAGAGAGGAGGGGTGGGTTTAGGCAACCTGAGGGCTGAAAGTAGGCCAAGTCTGTCTCGAAGGTCCTTTCTGGACTACCCTTCTCTTCCTCCCTCCCAACAGCTGCTCTGTCTTAACATTCAGACGCTGGTTCCCAGGACTGATTGCACTTCTGGCTCTCTTGGAATGTTTGTTAAAATTCAGATATTCAGGGCCCCCACCCTGGAGCACAGCTTTCCCAGGGTGGGGTCTGGAATCTGCAGTTTTCTAAATTTTTAATAAGCTCCATAAATGATGATACTGCAGCTGTTGATTACATGTAGGGACCTTGCTCCGGGATCCTGAGCATCTCCCTGGCTGTCTTCCAGCCTCAGTCTCCTTACCTGTAAAATGGACTCGATGCCTACCTCACAGGGCTGTGTGGCAAATGACATGGGAAAACGGTGATGAAAGCGACTGGGCTTGGAAGAGGCTCTGTGGATGCTTGTAGAACAAGGCATTGAGTGTTGGGGCCTTGCTTGCTTCCCCAGTGTGGCCATGGTGGTGCAGCCCTGGAAGACAAAGGGAACAGTCTTGGGTGGTCAGGCTCCCTCTTCCTGCTTCCCTCCCCTGAAAGAACCAGGAATGCTCAGCTTCATTTGGGTTTTGGAGAATCCCCCATATCTCCAGTTTAGGTGGGAGATGATGAATTATCTCCTCTCCCCAAGCTGTTGGAGAAGACTCTTTCTGCCTCCTCCACCTCCCCTTCCTCCTTGTGGTGCACCCCTCTTTGTTTCTTTCAAGAACAATAGAGTGGAAGGTAACTTGGTTGCACTGGGCAAGAAGTGTGTTTGGGGTGACGGATAGGGCATGGGTGAGAAGGCAGGGGGCGGAGGCTGTGAAGGAGGCTGTCCCACAACCCTTGCTCATGGGGTCTGCTGGCTGATAGGTGGGACAGGAGACAGACCAGTAACCTTTTTGCGTGGGTGGCTCCCATTTAAATTCAGCAGAACACTCAAGCTCTGCTCTCTGGACCTTCATTTGAAGAAGCTCACCCTCAGGTCTGAGCTGGCCGGCCCTGGGGGCTCCCTTTGAACCAGAAGATCTGTTTCACTTTAGCTGTGGATGGGCTGAAAGCCTCGGTCAGGTTCTTAAGGGAAGAATCTTTTGCAAGAGCAAGATTAAGCAATTACCATTAGGTCGAGGGAGAGCTGTTTAGTTTGATTTCTGAAACTTCGACTTAAATTGGGGGTTGGGGGGCAGGGACAAAGGAAAGACTCCCTAAGGGAATATAAGACATTCTCACAGCAAACATATGTTACATATGAAAATATCCCATCCCTCTGAAGATGTACACGTTTTCACATTTGACAACCCTGAAATCAAGATATATCTTACCAAGTGTGGCATCTTGCAATTATAAAGGTCTGCAACATTTTTTTCTTGGTGGAACACAAAATAAGTGTACAATCTTAGAATTGGTGGCATTTTAGATTCTGTTAAATGCGGTGCATGTTTTACAAATCCTTTGGATGCTTTAGCTGTACACAGCTACTCCCAGAATGATGACATTCCTATGAGTGAATTTTTATGCATTGAATTTTCCAGTGGCTCTGCCTTTTCAAATCTAAAACTTCTCATCAGGTCCACTTTTAAAGGAAATCTTTTTGAAATGCTTTACTTGTCTTTATAAGTAGAGTGCATTGAGTATGATTTAATCATTTCTTGAAACTATCAAACAGTTCTAGCCTGCCATTTTTCATGTTGCCTCGACATGCTCAGGATAAGTTTTCTATCTTTTCTTTTTTGTCCTTTTCTTTGCCTTTTTCCACTTTAGCTGTGATTTCATGTTGTTGGATACTGTGCTTCATGTCCTTTAATCTTCACATGGACACTCTGAGGTAGTTAGAACCATTTTACGTATGAGGAAACTGAGTCCAAGGTGAAGCTAAGAAGTCCCAGAGCTGGCCTGATTGACTTTCGCTTATAACCAGGAGTCACCAAGCCCAAGAGGCAGCCTGAGTGAGCCTTTCCTGTGTGTAAGGTGCATGCCCTGTGGGACCCGAATTTGGGGGCATGACTTTGGTTGTCCACAATTCTTTTTTGACTCTTCTAGGCTTGCAGTTAGTCTCTGGGTAGTTCGGGTTACCAGTTATGTGACTTCTAGGTAATTGAGGTGCCATGAAAAAGGTGCACCCAGTAGGAGGGGGAGGGCCAATGAATGGGAGAAGTGGGTGACTCTTGTGATACTGTCCTCTGTGACTACAACATGAAATCACAGCTAAAGTGGAAAAAGGCAAAGAAAAGGACAAAAAAGAAAAGGTAGAAAACTTACCCTGAGCATGTCGAGGCAACATGAAAAATGGCAGGCTAGAACTGTTTGATAGTTTCAAGAAATGATTAACTCATACCCAATGCACTCTACTTATAAAGACAAGTAAAGCATTTCAAAAAGATTTCCTTTAAAAGTGGACCTGATGAGAAGTTTTAGATTTGAAAAGGCAGAGCCACTGGAAAATTGGGGTGCCAGGTTTGGGGCTTCAGAGTTAAACATCAGTGGAGGACTCCTCCCTCCAGCTTCCCATCTTTTTCCCCTCCATTCCTGCCTCTCTCCTACTGCCATGGTGGTGATGTAAGATGGATCTGAGTTAGTTACTTTTCAACTTAAAACCTTCAGAGCTGGCATTGCCCTCAGGAGAAAGCCCAGACCCCTTAGCCTGGCCAGCCAGGCCTCCTACCACCAAACCCAGGTCCCCCCATCCTGCTTCATCTGATGCTCAGCCCCCTGAGCTCCTACTGGTCCCTAAATATACCAGGCTGTTCCAAGCCCCTGTGCCTTTCCATGTGCTGGCCCTTCTCCCCAGCCTGCCCTTCTGTTCCTCTGTCTGCTGAGCTGCAGATTCATCCTTCAATGCCCAGCTCAAGCCTCATCTTCTGAAGTATTTCCCAACCCTTATCCTTACCCCAGGGCACTGACCACCCCCTCTTTCTGTCCTAACTTTGCCTTTTATGTCCTCCTGATCCCCCTGGCCTACAGGGTCTGAACCGTGACTTGGCACAGCTGTGGCCTCTCACTAGAGCCACCTGATGTTCGGTGGGGCTGTTTAGCTGTCACTGTGAAACTCTCCAGCATCTCACGGGCAAGAAGTCGCATGCCAACCATGGAAGCTGCCTGAAAGCTGCCCGGGGTGGGGTGGGTGGAGGCAAGGTTGGGAGGGAGTGGTGTGCTTTCCATTTTCATGTTCTCTAGAGTCTTGTTGTTGTTGTTGTCGTCGTCCGAAGGAAATAAGCTCATGTGGTTTCTTCATTGGGGGTAGGGTTGGGGCATGAGGGCAGCTAGGCCTCTGCCTCACATAGAGTCGGGAGGCCTTGCTTCGGCCTCACTGCTACTCCTAGCCATGGGACCTTGGGTCAGTCTATGTACCTCTCTGGGTGCCCGTTTCCCCACCTGTAAGATGGAAATGTCACAATAGACAAGTCTGCGGCCCCTTGCTAACCTCTCATGTTCAATTCAGCATGTCTGTCCTGAGCGTGTTCTGTGTACACAGCGTGTGCCAGACCCTGAGGGTACTAGCAAGACAGTGTTCCTGCCCCCAAGGAGATCACAGTCCCGTGAGCAAGATATTTGGCTTCATTGCAATTGGGAAAATCATGGGGTACTGCGAAACTTGTGAGATCTAACATAGGTTGGGAGTTAAGGAAGGCCTTCCCTAAAGACATCATCTTTAAGTCAACTTGAGAGATACAAATGAAAAGAAAATAGTAACACTACCCAATATTTAGAATATACATGGTGCCATACACTTGCTAAGGGGTCTTTGAATTCTTATGTATTCCTTTCAACAACTCTGTGAGATTGAGGAGTTGGGGCGGGGGTGGGGGGGGGAGTCTTTCCTCTTCTGTGATGAGATGAGGTTATTACCAGCAAGTTCTTAGCAAGTCTCCGGCATAGACTGGGGACTCCTCCCCTCCCTTATCTTCCAGGGTCCAGCTTCTGTATGTAAAAGTCAGAAGGATCATCCTGGGTGGACTCCCTTTTCCTTTTCACTGACCATCCCCAGAAAGCATGTCTCAGTGCTGCTGTGAGCTGCTTGCACAAGTCTCTGCATTTGCACTCTTATGTTCAATCTTCTTCCCCAACAGCAAAGGGAGTCTCCATGCAAATAACACTCCACCTCGTTGCTTGCAGGGCTTTGTTCTCTATTCCTTCCTTTTCAGGAGCTGCTCTTGTGGGGCTAAGAAACCCAGATCCTGACTTTCTGTATCTTAGAGTCACCCATGCAGCTCCCACATCCTTCTATTTTCGCCCTAAGTTGTCTGCTCAAACCATGAAGCCTCTGCAGATGTATCACCTGGGTTTTTGGTCTGAGCACTTGTTCCTGAATGGCTCAGTGGTTTTGACTCTTGTCAGGCAAATCACATAGCCATTTTCATGAGACCTGACTGAGGTTGTCGACCTCTTCGTTGTGTGTTGGTTTTCTGCATTAGTGACACCCAGAGTCCTTGAACGGAAGGCTTGGCTCTCTCTAAATGATGGCATCTTTGAAAAACTGATGAAAGTGATGTATCTTTTCCTTCCCCCTCCAAAAAAAAAAAGCCCGCACATACACATACGTGGTTTTTCTCCCTTCCTGTTTCTTTCAAAGTTTTGGCTAAAATTCCAGGGTCTTCTCAGATCTCTGAAGTCAACTACAGACCCCATCCTGGAAAACAGGACTTTCTCTATGCCGACCTCTTGTATACCGTTCAGCACAACTCCACATGGGAGTAAGTTGCTGTCAGAGGTGAGCTGGTGGTGATGACATATCATGAAAACTTGAAGATTGGCTCAGAGGAGTCAGGATTCACTGGTGAGAATGCAAGATGGAGTGCTGGGAGGGTGAGACTCCTGACTTCTAACAGAGCCACCTCAAAGCTTACACTTTCTGAATTTCTCATCAAGTCTAGCATTCAACTCATTTTCAAAATGATTAAAGAGCATTGCTTTTGTTACTAGAGTCCTGACAAGAACTCTGCTCTGTCCCCCAAGCAGGGACCTAGTTTAAGGCTAGGATGGAGAGATGACTCAAATGTATGTTTTTGTCCCTATATCTGAGATGCCAAGGTCTGGAAATCAGAGGCAGCCATGACCATATCTTTGCCACAGATATTTGCAACTTCCCAAGATCCAAGGGACTGGTTCAGTTCTTTAGAACCAGCACCAGGACATAACATGCCATGTGTTTGGGACGTTTTTTTGACTCCTCATTTCAATGGCCTTTTTAAAAGCATGAATGGAAGTTAAGTTTGTCAAATACTTTTTTTTTTAACCACTATTAGGAAATTCTTGTATTCATTTGCCTTGTGACAAATGATATCATCAACTTCCCTATATTGAATCCTAGAATAAACTCAGTGTGACATGGTGTTAATATTCTTCAAGCCCAGTGCTAGGTTTGACTTGCTGTGATTCTCTTTAGGGTTTTTGCAACTATAATCATAAGTAAGTTTGGCCTATGTTTTCCTTTTCTGTGCTGCTGTTGTCAAGATTTGATATGCTGCCTCTGGAATATGATTTTGGAAGTTTTCATCTTTTCCTCCACCCTGGAGTAGATTATAGAGCAGAACAATCATCTGTTCCTCGAAGGTTGGGAAGGTTTGCTGTGGTCTTTAGGTCCTCACCTCCCCAAGCCTTCCTCTCCTCTCTGTCCTCCTCAATCCTCCCACATACACACCTGTCATCTCAGTGCTCTCAAGCTACACTTCTACATCTGAGTCATGATCATTTTTGGCCTCTAAGAGCCAGCCATGAAGCCCTACTAGCCCTTACTTTATCTGCCCTTCAGCTTATAGGAAGGCCCATTTCCACACTGAGCTGGGCAGAGCCACTGGGAGTGCAGCATTTAGTGGGGATGCTGAAAAGCCATTTTATACCCAGAAAAAGGTCATCTAGATGGTAATGATATACCAGAAAGACTAAAGAGGTAGAGTTGTTTTTCTCTAGAAAGATGAGACAAGGGAGAAGAAATATCTGTCTTCAAATATTCAAAGGGCAGTGTTCTTTGGAAAATGCAAACACCTGCTCTGTGGAGGTCATTCTCCAGGATGGAAAAGGGAGCAATGAAGGAGATTTATAAGGAAATAGACTTTGGCTCACTATAAGGAAGATCTTTGAGAAGGTCAGACCATATCAATGATGAAATGGGAAGCCTTTGCATAGTGAGTTCCTGGCAGGAGAAGTGTTAAGGAAAATAAGGGTCAGATGTAGAAATGATAGTTGTGAGAATGGAGATGGAGTTGGCTGATTGGAAGCTTCCCTCCTGAGATTCTCTAGTTCTCTGAATCTTAGTGGCCATATCTGACTGGTCCTGGTTGTTCTGAGGCATAAATTTGAATTGATAAAACTCAATGGCCTTGAATAAACAAATGCCAAAGCTGGGAAGTTCCCTCACAAATCCCACAACCCTCATTTACAACCTGTTTTTCCAGAGCAGAAGTATTTTGGTGGTTAGAAAACCATGACATTCCATGATGAGAGACCCTGGGCCCTCACTGGTTACTATATCTGGGCCTACACCCTGTGTTGGGTCATGGGCTTTTTTTGGGGTCTCTTATTCTCAACTCTTTTTGACATTTGGTGAAATAATCTTAATTGAGCCCTACTTCAGAATCGCCTCTTTATCTGGGTACTCCAGATAAGCTCTCAAGGCCAACCTGCTCAATCTCCAGGTTGAGCTGCTTATCAGTGGCCTCTTGTTCTTGGGGTTTTTGAGCCAGTGTGTCATACTGTCCCTTACATTTTGCATTCACTTCTGTGCTGACATCTTGGAAGTTTCATTTTGAGAAAGCTGAAAGCTTAGAGCTTTCCTTGGGCTGTTAATGAGTTTAAGAGAACACAGGGGGGCTGTGATGTGAAGGGCAGGCCACAGGATAGGAATACAAGGTGTGCTATCTGGTCCTCATCTTTCTGGACCTCCTTGTTCCTGGACTGAATGAACTTGGTTATTCTGACACCTTGTGAATTTTTGAAGTCTGCTCTCTGAGAGTAGACTTGTAGGAGCCATTCTGATAGACTGAGTAGAGAAAGACTCCACTCTTTCCTATGGTGCCTGCCTTATGGTGGGGCATCCAATGACTATGAGTCCTAAGAAGGACCTAGGGAGGACTTGTGGTAGCCATCCTCCTCTACTGGATCCTCTCCTCCTCTACTGGAGTGCCTCTTCCTCTACTGGAGCCCATGCTCCTCTAGTCCTCTACTGGAGCCCCTCCTTCTCTATTGGAACCCATCCTTCTCCACTGGAGCCCATCCTCCTCTATTGCAGCCCATCCTTCTTTATTGAAGCCCATGCTACTCTACTGGGTTTCCTCTAAGTTCATCGGTGGCTTTGCAATGGCAAGTTTCAATGGCCTCTTCCCAACTTGCATCTTTCCTTGGCATTGCTATAGTGTTTGATGCCCAAACCCTGACCCGGAGCTTTTTCCTTTGTTGGCTTCTGTGGTATCCTCTTCTGGATCTCTTACCACCTACAAATCCTACCATTTCCCCCTAGTCCTCTTCTTGCCATCTCCAGATATGTTTATCTCACACACCTAAACTCTTGTCTCCAAGTCCATGCTGGTTACTTTCACTTGGATGCCCTATTTCAACTTAAACACCATGTCCCAAACCTAATTCTTGCTCCACAAATCAGGCTTCCTCCTCTGTCTTTGGTGAAACCAGACTCCCAGCCTTGAAACCTGGGAGTCATCTCTGAGCTGTCCATCTTCCTTGTTCTCCACTGTCCAGCCAGTTTTGATGATGCTTCCTTTCCCTATTGTTCTTACTTCTCTCACTTCCCTATTTGTGTCCTCCCATTTGGCTTTCGTTGCCAGGCTCCCACTGATGGACATCCCTGGCAGTCCTCTTTTTCTTGCTTTACCAGGATATTCTTCTTATGAAGTAGTTCATCAGCATTTTCACCTGTTCAGAAACTTCTGATGCCATCCCACCACATAAGAGAAGTTCAAAGTCCTTGGTCTTCTGGTCAAGTTTCAAGGTTGGGTCCCACTCCTTTCTCAGTGAATTTTCACCCTCCCCTCCAAGTAGAAACGCTTCCCAACCTTTTTGTTCAGTGCTGACTCTTCACTGCCTAGCAGGGATGTGGCATTTGTGGTGTTTAATAGATACTTATTGAATAAATGATTGCCTAGATGAACAGCCAGCCCCGAGGAAGCCTGGAGCTAAGCCTCAGATGGTAGAGGATACCATGTGGCAGGCTGGGTGGTTCACCATATGAGCTCGCTGTGGGGTTCAGTCATGCCCCCCACCCCGGGATCTCACCAGCCTTGCTTAGGCATCTTAGGAGTCTTCAAACACCTATGTCTTTACCATTCAGTACAGGGCAAGGCAGACGTCTCCCTCCTCTGGTCTGCTTCAGACCCAATGAGCTTCTGAGAGGTCTTGGTGAACTCCGGATGCTGAGATGCCTCTCCTTGGGACTCCTTCCTTCTCTACAATTTGTCTGACTGCAACGAAAGCTTTAGGGAGCCTTCCCTAAATAAGCCACTCCCAGTCTGGTGACAGCTTCTTCATAGGAACCTGGGGAAGTGTCTGTTTGCAACACTGTGTTTACAAGGCAGAGGGGCTTCCTGTCCCGCCTATCCAGCCAGGCGTGGGGCAATCAGGAGCTGTGTTTTCAGGGGAAGTGGGGCAAAGAATTGTTTGGGGGACTTGTGAGGATTCTTCAAAGATTCCCGCAAGGTTCCTGGCCCAGCTGATCCCTGGGGGAGGTCAAGGGAGATATAGAACTCATCTTTTTTTGATTGAAAGCAAATAGGTAATAGGTATTATTAGTTTGTATATTGTCCTTTTCAGCTTTTAAAGCATTGTCCACAAAAATAGCCCTACAAGTTTAATGTGGAATTCCTTAGAGCAAGAAAAGACTCCTGCTACTCTCAAGCAGGGATTTTAGGTTAGGGTAAGTGAGGACGTGGTTTTTTTTTTTTTTTTTGGAAAGGAACTTATGCTTTGGAGAGGGGAAGAGGGCATCCTGGGGGAAGGAGAGAGCAGTGGAAAGGACTCCCCAGGACAGAGACGTCTCACGCTCCAATTCAGGGTTCATCCAAGAAGAGGAGGAACATACTTCTCCATATACACTTAAGAAAAGGACCAAGGGGTCTGAAACAGCCCTCCCTGCCTCTGCCCACCAGCCTGGAACCACCACCATGGAACCTCCAAGAGCAAGAGCTTATGCCCAGGGCCCCTTGCTCCTTGTGGGACCCAATACAAGCATCACGAAAGGTCTGGGAAAGTGCCTCAGGCTCTCTTGGCCCTGGGAAAAGGAATACTCCATGTTCTCTCCAGTGAGTGGGTGATTCAAGATGTGTTCAGAAGATGGAGCTCACGTGATGCATACGGCCTGCTCTCACATGCTAAAGGGATTGGGGTTGGGGCCACGGTCATTGTGTGATATTGGCAGCAATTCCACCTTGGGTCCAGGGTTCAGTGTCCTCAGAGTCCTATCCCCCCTTTTCCCCCAGGCTTCCAGCTCCCTTGAGGATGGGAATTACTTTTATCAGCCGTGTTACTCCTTAGACCTGCTCAGGAAATGGAGATGGGAACATTATTTTTCACTCAACTGCTTTTTCTTTTTTAAGGAGGAAAAGTTTTCTAATGCCTATCATTTATTCTCATGATACTTTCTTATTGATCAGTAAGAGACTATCTCTAATTCATGTATTCAAACAGTACCTCTCAACCTGAATTGCTTCAGTATTAGCTGGCTACCCAGTTTGCTCAGAAGAGTGCCTGACCTTCTTTAAATAACTCAAACCAGACACAGAGGTGTGCACGACATAAATTAAACTTATGCTGCTTCTGGGGAGGATGCCTGCAACTTTTTTTGAGGTGTCCCACAAGGCAGGCTCTAGTTTAGTCAGACCATCAAACATACTCTACAAATTTGGTGCAAATCCTGCCAACTGTATCTAAATGACACAGTGACAGATAAACAGAAATGTAATTTTTCTTCTATAGATAATTCAGTGTTCACTGAAATATTAGTGTATTGGTTTTTCCATTGTGTTGAAGGGACTCAAAATAATAGCAGCTTTAAAGATTGAAATTTATTTCTCTCTTACGTGACAGTCTAAGCATACATGATCCAGACTGCGTGAGAGCTTCAGGCTGGGAACTGGGGTTCCTTCCACCTTGTTGTTCTGTCTTCCTCAAATGTAGCTTTCATCTCTTGGCTCAAGATGACTGCCCTAGCTATTGCCATCACAACTGCATTTTAGTCAAGAAGAAGGAGGAAAGGACAAGGGGAGGACATGCTTCTTCTTTTTAAAAGTTGCACTCATCAACTTCTACTCATATTCCATTGGCCGGAACATCGTCATATGGCCACACTTAGCTACAAGAGAATCTGGAAAATGGAATGTAAAATTTCTAAAAATTCTTCCGCTATAGGAGAAGGGAATGGATATGGCAGGACAATTAAGAGTCTTCTCATCCAAGTTTGAACTCTACTAGTTTGAGATCTTCTAAGTAATCATACCTTCTAAGCCCTTTTGAAAACTGTTAAAAATGGCATCCTATAAAAGGACTAAAAGCGGAGTTCTCTGGCATTTTAAGAGAGACGTTTCTATATAAAGAGGTACTCAGCACCCTTTCAGTGAGGTTGTTGAGCCAGTGGTGAATCTGCCTATCTGTGTTACTGTTCAGCTCACATTATTCTACATTGTCCTGAGAATATGGCAAGACTTGTTGAAATTCAGATGAACTATTTTCATGGCATTTTCCTGTATTACCTGTTTAGTTAGTAACTCCATCCTAGCCCTGGTGATCCCTGCATTCCCTTCCTAAGTGTTCACAAACTGCATCTTAACCTTCTATAGAGAACATTGCCAATAGATACTGAGCTCAGAGATTATAGTTTTCAGGATTCTACTTTTTCTCTTTCCAAAAATTAGAACAGCCTTTTCTAGTCTCTCTTTCTCTCCCTCTCTTTCTCCCTGCCTCCCCTACTCCCATCTTTCATTTTCTCCAGTGTTTCAGAAATTGCCAGCAGCAGTTCCCTTTCACAGCCTCAAGTTTCTTTATGACTCTGAGGTGTATTTATCTTCATCTGCAAGTCCTAACCTCATTTTAAGCAGCAAGTCATCCTGTTCGACTTCGGATCCCTCTATGGCATACCCTTCTCCTTTTCCCCACCTGCTACTCTGTGGCTGGTGTGATCTTCTGATCCCCAAGGCAGATGTGTCACTCACCAGCTCACAATGCGGCAACGGCTACACGTGACTTCTGCATAGACCGCCACTACTCAGCTGGCACAGAAGACCGTTCCTGATCTGTCCCCAAGCCCATACAGCTTCATCTTTCAGCATGCCCTGTGCCACGCTTCATCCTCCCAAAGGGCTGAACCGTTCCTAAAGTGTCTCATGTCTCTTGTGTCCATCTTTCCCACCACCCAGCTCCTACTTCATGAAGAGTCATCTCAGGAGAAGCTCCAAGCTTCTAGTGCACCATCACATATGAGCCCTCACTGAACAGCTAACACAATGGGTTATGGTGTATCATACGGCTTTGAACATTCTCGAACATGTCCCTCAGCAAATATGCACGTCTGTTGGGTAGATACTGAGGAGTGAAGCTGCTGGGTGGTGGGGCAGTCACGGGCTCGGCTTTACGAGACTCTGCCATACGGTTTTGCATTTGGAGAGTGGTGGCATCACTTTACACTCCCACCAGCAGTTGTGAGTGTTCACGTTTCTTCACATCCTCACAAACACTGAATCATTTTCCGTCTTTTTCATTTTAGCCAGTCTGGTGGGTGGGGAGTGGTGTCATATTGGGGTTGTGATTTGCATTTCCCTTATGACTAATGAAATTGAGCACCTTTTCATGTGCTTTTTGGCCATCTGGAGATCCTCTTTTGTGAAGCATCTATTCAAGTCGTTTGTCTTTTTTGTCTCTTGGGTTGCCTGTCTTGTTTTCTTGCTGTTC
>PVIY010022062.1:13241-41637 GCA_004026745.1 Myrmecophaga tridactyla
AATTCTCAGGGTCCTTCCTTCAGGGACCTCAAGAACTCCTCCAGCCAGCCCTTGCCCCCTCCAGACTCCCAATCAGAAAGCCTGGCCCTAGCTGCAGGGCCAGGGAGTGGGGTGGGGTCTGGAAGCCGGGCTCCACGCTACCAGTGGGCTGGCGGCCCCTCCCCAGGCTGTCGGAGACCCTGGAGCTCAAGGTGGTAGGCAGGCTGCTCTCCAGCTCGGGGCCCCAAACACACGTGCCCCTTCCGCTTTTGCAGCTACCAGCGGGCCTTTGACGAATTTCTGGAGAAGTGCAAACCACCGCGGAACCTCAGGGCCAACTTCAGGGCCAACGTCATGGCCAACATCAACAACTGCCTGTCCTTCCGGTGACAGCGCGGGGCTGCGGGTGGAGGGCCAGTTGGGAGCGGGGAGGAGGGCTCCCGGGTGGCAGCGACGAGGAAGGGAGGCGTGCGGAGATGCGGTCATTCTGGCTGCCTGCGCCGCTGGACCTCACTGTCCTCTTGTTTTGTTTTATCTGGGGACTGTCTGCTGTGGGTGGTTACAGGTGTGCTGCAAGGCAAGGCTGGGGGGTGGGGGGCATAGGTGGGATGACTTGCATTTGCTGCCCCCCCATCCAGGGCATGGGGAGTCACTGCTGGTCCTAGAGGGAAGGAGGCCTGTCCGGGACTAACTGCTCCCTGGGTGTGAGGCTGCCCTGGGTGGGCCTTGTGTGACCTCCCTGCCTTTCCCTTCCAGGACGTCCATACAGCAGAACTGGCAGACTCTGCCAGATGCCCCTGGCTACCTGCTGGGGCCCCTGAATGAGCTCAAGAGTCACGGCTTTGACATCCTGCTTCAGAATCTGTTCGCGATTCTGAAGGTAGCTGGAGCCACGCTGAGCCCAGCCCTGGAGGGCACGAGGGTAGTGGGTGGGGATGGCGTAGGCCTGAAGTGGGCCAGGGGTGGGATGGGGTTGGTGGCATGCAGGTGATGGGGCCCTGGAGGGCTCCTGATGCCCAGCCTCTCGTAGCTGTCCATCACATCTGCTTGGGGCTAAGGAGTCCACAGAAGCCCCTGAGGTCCTTCATCAGGGGTCCCTGTCTCCCCAAAAGGAAGAGGAGGGGGTTCCCTGGCTGCCCTTGATCCCCAGGGTGGGAGTCTGTGGGCAGCCAGACGTCTGGCCTGGAGGCAGTGGTGAAGGTCTGCAGGGAGTCTCCCAGTCCCGGCTTGGTGCAGAGCCCGGTTATGCAGGGCTGTGTTTATCCACGAGCGGCCGTGGCCTGGGCCTCTGGGCAGATAGCCAGGCTGTCCTGGGTCCTGTGCCCCAGCTGGGTGGCCTTGGAGAAGGGCACAGAGACCTTGCCTTTGCTTCCTGCCCAGAAATGGGGGCTTGAGCTCTGCCTGGGTCCCGTGGGAGTCCTTCCCCAGGCTGGGCCACGTGTGTCTGGGAGAGGGGTCCGCACTTAGAGGCCGTGCCGGCTGTGGGCGGCGACTGCCATCTGCAGGGCATAACCTGGGCAGCTCGCCTTTCTCCTGTCACAGCCGCTGTTCAAGAGGTTCACACAGACCCGCTGGGCCGACCCGGCCGAGACCCTGGAGAGGATCATCTCTGCCGTGGGCGAGAGGCTGCCCGAGTTTTTGGAACTGCAAGACTGTTTCCGGGAGGTGGGCAGGCTCTGGGCTGCAGGTGGGGCGGGAGGGGAGCCGTCCCAACAACCTGCACGCACACGTGCACGCACACGTACACGTGACAGCCCGCACGCACACGTACACGTGACGCCCCTTCTGCTCTGCCCCTCCCTGGACCCCTGTCTCTGGTGTGCGGGCCAGGGAGCTTCAAGGGAGGGGGAGACTCAGCCCCTGGCTGCTCACCTGCGCAGGAGATCACGGAGGCCGTGCACCTGCATCTGGTAAAGGAGTACCTCGTCCGCCTCAGCAAGCGGGGCCTGGTGCTCAAGACGGCTGAGCAGCAGCAGCAGCTGGCGAAGCTCGTCCAGGCCAATGGGGACCGCATCCAGCACTTCTGCCTGCAGCATGTGAGTGCCTGCTGCCTGCGCCCCTGGGATGGGTGGCTGCTCCTCCCCCAAGCCCCTTCTGGGTCCAGGATAGAATCCCCCCCGCAACTGTCCCCCCACCCCCGGACCTCTCCAAACCCTAACCACTTACTGACCTGAGCCCCCCTGGGCCCTGGGTGCTGGGCAGGGGGCAAGGGTAACCTCCTCCAACAAGGCCTGTGCCCACAGGGTTCCCAAGCTACCTGGCTGGGTCCCGCCCTCCCCATGCTGGCCGAGGTCATCCACCTGCAAGACCCCAGTGCCATCAAGATTGCAGTGGCCACTTATGCCACCCAGTACCCTGACTTCAGGTGAGCCTAAGGGTCACAGTGGACGCCTGCCCAGACCTCAGACACAGGTCATGAGGTGGTGACAGCAGCAGATAACCCTTGTTGAGAGCTTACCAGGTCCCGGGCACCCTGCTGAGGTCTTTTCACGGATCTGTTCACTGTTCCTTGCTTCAGCTCTGGGAGGCTGATGCTTTCTGACTCCATTTTACAGATGAGGCCCAGGGAGCATAGGAGTGTGCCCAAGTGACAGTTAGGCAGGACAGTGCTAAAATGACCAAGCTGGGTGGCTGGGCTCCCTGGCCTCTGCTTTTAACCTCTCCATGCAACTGCTTCTCACAAAAGACACAGACAGGAGAGGCCAGGGATCTGCTAGAGGCCGTGGCAAATCGGTAGTGAAGCTGGGGTCCCCTGCTCAGCCTAGGGGTCCTCGGGCTTGCAACTATGTCCTGGGGACCTGTTCAGTAGTGAAGCTTAGCTCCTGGCTACCTGGCTGCCCACTAGGCTGGGTTCTCTGACATGATCGGGAATGTCTGGACAGGTCTTGAGTTGGGTTGTCCCCTGGCTTACTTATCCCATCCATCTGTCTACTCACCCAATATGCTCACCTCCCCATCATCCATCCACTCCCCCACCCATACCAACCCCTTCGCCTGTCTATGCATCCATTCACTCACTCACCCATCTACCCCCCCACCCAGCTGTCCAGCTGTCTGCTCAGCACCCATCCCCCCATCTACTTATCTACCCACATGCCCATCCATCCTTCCATCTTTCTTTCCTTCCATTCTTCCTCCTGTCCCTCTGTCCATCCTCCCATCCATCCTCCTGTCCATCCACCCATCCATCCCACCAACAGTTATTTAAGAAGCTCCTGCTCTGGGCCAGGCTCAGTTCCAGGCACCAGGTGCAGTGAGGTTCAAGACAGGCTGGCTCCCAGTCTTCTGTCGAGTAGCGTATAGTGTGTTGACACAACCATGCAGCAGAATACACCATGGCAGGTCACCATAGCAGGGGTGCTGACTTTAGCCAGGGAGGTGGGAGGACACTTTGCCGAGACCTCCGGGACCAGGAGGAGACAGGAAGCTGTCAGTGTTCTGGGAGCATGGGGGACAAGGGAGGGTGAGTCCCAGCAGTGGGCAGGGGCTCAGGGAGCAGGGGTGCTGGTGGGCAGTCTGGGCTGATGGCTCCTCTCCTTCCAGCAAAGACCACCTGAGTGCTATCCTGGCCATCAAGGGGAACCTGTCGAGCAGCGACGTTAAGAGCATCCGGAGCATCTTGGATGTGAGCACGGGGGAGCACAAGCCCTCCAGGCCCCTCTTTTCACTGGTAAAGCTTGGTTAGCTTCTCCTGTGGCCGGACCTGCTTGTGCACAGCAGATGAGCGTGTACCCCCATGTGGGACACCCCGATCCGACCAGCTCCGGCTTGACGCCTGCTGCCTGCCGCTGCTTCTGCCCAATCCTGGCCATGACGTGGTCCCTGGGTGGCTGGAACTGGACAGGCCCCAGGGTATCCGTCTAGTGGGGCAGGAGCTTCCAATGTGGGGAGCCCACCAGGCAGAGCCTGAGAGGACACTTTGTGAGTTATTGTTTACTATGCATGCACAAAAGGAGGGAGAGGAGGGAGAATGGCCACTTCCTGTCTGCAGAGTCCTTCCTTGGTCTGCTTCTTAACCGCCCCCATCGTGGGTGGTCTGGAGCACTCATCCCAGTTCTCCAGGCTGGCGCTGGGCCTCATCCATGCTGTCTCCTCCAGCCCAAGGCCGAAATGAGCCAGGCCAGCAAGTCTGTGGGATGGAAGGTGTCACCCAGAGGGAAGAGTGGAGAAGACGGGCTCCCTCTGGGCCTGGAAGGATCATTGGAAGCCCTAGATGGGGACAGGGACTCAGGCCGGGGGCTGTGGAGCCAGCATCAGACCCCACCTTCAGATTGCCCCAGGGCCCATGTAGGCTGGCTCTGGAGTTTGGCCCACACCCCCTCCCTGCACGTCCCAAGAGGTGGTCCCAGGGGGCCTCAGCGTCCATAACTGCCAGGCCAGGCCCTCCTGGACCTTCCCAGGGCCTGCCTGCTCTGCATAGGGGCAGGCCCAGAGGCGACCCCACGGACCCTGCTGCCAGGCACAACCCCTCCTGGAAGCCGGGCTAAGGCCTGGGCAGTGGCAGGGCAAACCTGACCTCTGACCCCTGGGCTCGGTGTTTGTTTCTTATTGCTGCTGCAACCAATTACTACAAACTGATGATTGTTAAAGAGTTGATTGTCTTTCGGTTCTATAAGCCAGAAGTCTGACACAGACTGGGCTAAAATCAAGGCATTGGCAAGCTAGCTCCTTTCTGGGACCTCTTGGGGAGAAGCCTTTCCTTGCCTTCTCTAGTTCTGGAGCCCCAGCTCATGGCCCCTTCCATTTTTGTCCCTACCACGGTACCATCTCTCTGGCTCCTCTCTGCCTCCCACTTCCCTTTGTGAGGCCCACCTGGATAACCCAGGTGCACCTCTCTGTTTTAAGGTTAGCTCCTTGTGACCTTCACTCCACCTGTAACCTGGACTCCTTGCCATGTCCCCTCCCGGATTCACAGGGCTTGGGATTCAGAGGCAGATGCCCGTTGGGGCTGTTACTCTACCCATCACGGTTCCTCCATCTCCTGCCCTGCACCCAAAGGCCTCGCTTCTCCCTGGGTCTGCAGCTCCATGAGCCTGAGGGTGAGGTCAGGTGTGCACTCAGCCATGCTTTTGCCCCTGAGCATGCCGGGAGGGGTGGACCCCCTTTTTCAGGTACTTCCTTGCACACCTGGCCAGGAAGTGGCCCGTGTGATTGGTGCACAGAAACGTTTGTACATTTGTAAGGAGTCCGTGTGCTTGATATTAATATGATTATTATTTTATATATTTTTTGATAGCACTGTCATTGTATATGTGTAGTCGGGTGGGACCCGAGTTTTTATAACTTGATATAAAACTGATGTCAAAAGTGCCTGTGCTGTAGTTTTTTGGGGGAACTACAAAGTGGGGGTGTGGGGTTCTTTACCCCAACTCAGGTTATCCTTGGTGGCTTCCTCAACCCCTGGGCCAGGGCGAGCCCTGTGCTCTTAGGTGGGTCCAGTGCCCGGCCAGGCAGCCCCCCAGTGCCTCCTAGGTCCATGAGGGAGAAAGCCTTCACCCCTCGCCCCTTGGAGCTTTGGAAGGGCCTGGCCACTGACTTCGTCCCCCTGTGCATCGGCTTCCTGCTGGGCCTACCCCAAATCCTTCACCCCGGCGGGTGTGGTGTGGGGGCCACTGCTAACCTCTCGGCTCCATGGCACTGAGCAGTGGGGCTCATGCCTCTGCAGTGGCCGTCACTGGCTTGGCAGCAAACAAGCAGCCGAGGTACCCAGTCTTGGTTCAGGGTGGCTCCAGCCTTCAGGGAGGGGCTGCCCTGGGCACCCTAGGCTTTCCGGAAAGGTCCTGCCCCCCACCTCAGCCGAGGATTTGTGGTGGAGCAGAGACCCTGGATGTGTGTAGGGGTGCCTTGACAGAGTTGAGGGATGGACCAGAGAGCCTTTCCAGGAGGTTCCTTCTATGGGGCCCATGGAGACTGACCCCCCCCACCCGGAGAATTGGGGAGCAGAGAGGGAAGGAGGAACCTGGAGGGGGACAGCAGCCCCAGGAAACCCCTCTCAGGGCACCCACCTATGCATGTGGCATCGGTCCTGGGGTGGAATTGATACTCAAGGGGACAGCAGCCGTGGAGGAGCTGGCTGCTTCCCTGCACCCCTCTCAGGGCAGCACTGGGCTGTGGAGGGGTGGGGAGGTGGAGGGGTGGGGGGGGACATGGGGCACCAGAGAGTGCACCCCTCCTCTGAAACCATTCCCCGGGATGAGCAGGGAGGAGAGATGGGACCTGAAGACCATATTGCAGTTTGACATGTCTCGGGCAGCTCTTAGGGACCCGTGGTGGAAGGAGCTAACACCCAGGGGGTCATTGCTGCACCCCGGGCCAGGCTGGGGTCCCCACAGCCCTGGATCCTCTTGAACCTGGGGTTTCCCTGCCCACCCCTTGGTGCCACTGTGGCCACTGCCTTCCCGGGGGAGGCTGGGCTCGGGGTCCGGCAAGGCTGAGGCCCAATGGGGAAGCAGGAGTGGGGCTGGCGCCTCCTCTGTTCCTGCCATGGGGTGGAGTCTGGCCAGGCCTACCCCACCGCAGCATCCACCTCCCCAACTTCTCAGTGCAGGAGAATCCCGGAAGGAGATGGCGCGGGTGGGGGCAAGGCTGGGGGGCTGGGCTGGCACCTGCTTCTGCACCTATGAGGACGTGACCCCAGCCCCAGAGGCCTGGGAGCGCCAAGCATCAGTGAGGCCCCACCACCCACTGGCACCAAGAGGACACAAACGGGGAGCAGTTGGACAGGCCCCCCGAAGGGCCAACATGCCAGGGGAGCTTCCGAGATGCTGCCCAAGTCCACCAGGTATCTCAGGCCCACACTGGGTGGGGATGGGAGTTGGTGGGGAGCCCCAGGGTCGACTCTGCAGGGGATGGGAGGGGGAGGTCAGTTTGAGTCACCCCCTACCCAGCCCCCTTCCTAGCCCTCCCCAGCACTGCCTGCCGGCCCTGGGGAGGGAACTCAAAGGTGAAGGCCACAGTGGGTCCAGGAGTATTCGGCCTAATATGACAGGGTCTTCGGAGGAGGAGGAGACTCAGGAGATGGATGCAGAGACAGACAGAGGAAGGGACAAGTGACGATGGCCAATGAGATGCCACACTGCGGGGAAGTGGGCTCTGCTGCCACCCTGCTCAGGGCTTCTAGTGCCCAAATCCTGAGACCATAAATTCCCATCAAGTCCCTGGCGAAGGGGTGGCCTCCCTGAGGGGAGTGCTTTGATGGGGACCCAGGCCTGAGGAGGCCTCTGCCCAGACGTGGTGGAGCCGGGCAGGGAGGGATCAGTTGGGCTCAGGCTGCGAGCTAGGCATGAGGAAGTGTCCTGGGTTTAGGGAAGGAAAGCGGCCAGGGCAGGGTGGCAAAGGCAGCGAGTGGGGCCGGGCCTGGGCAAGCAGGAGGCAGGGCCGGGGCGGCCCAGGGTGGGGGTGGGGTCGTCCCTCCAGCCGTGCAGGGGTGCACAGGGCCACACCGGCCTGCTGGGGTTTCGGGCAGGAAAGGCCCCTGGGGCTCTGTGGACAGTGGGGACAGAGGGGAGGCTGGGGGCCCGTGGGGGCGTTGGTTTTGCAGGAGGGAGAAGAGGTTGCCTGGGGCCTTGGCTGCAGAGGGGCTACTGGGCTGGCTCTGGAGGTGGAGCAGGAAGCACTTACTGGGGTTGGCCAGGCAGGCGGGAAGGAAAGAGCCCAGGGGTCTTTAAGACCCTAACCCTAACCAAACCGGGTGGCAGAGGGGAAGGTCTGGGGGGCTACAGGAAACAAGTGTGGTGAAGTCAAGCCTGAGAGGTCTTCACAGTGGGGCGCTGCTCGTGAGACTGGGACCAATGGGTGGGGACATTCTGGGGCATAGGAGTTGGCAGCCAGTTGCTCATACACTGTTCTCGGGGTGCAGTTTTGCACGGCCCCTGTGAGAGCTGTTTGGCAATATGGATCAAGCCGACAAATGCACAGCTCTGAGCCAAGTCTCCTCCTATCTTATTGTTACTCTAGCCTAGAGGTCAAAGGATGCAGATACCAGGTCTGTAGGAGGAAAACATTAGAAATTCCCTAGATTTCATCAGTAAAGCCTGGTTAAATAATTACCCTGTACACACACAATGGAATACTGTGCAGCAGCAGAGAAAGAATTAGGAAGTTCTTGCCATTGTAATTAAAAAATTGTGCCAACATAGAGTCATTAAGAGGGAAAAGCTCATTGCAACAGTGTGGCGAGCTGCCTTCAAATAAAGGGAGAAGGAGGAAATGTGCTCTTGTATTTGCATGTGCGCATTCAGGCAGTCTGGAAGAATACAATAGAAACCAAGCGCAGTGGTTGTGTGTGCGTGTGTGTGTGAGTGTGAGTGGTGTGAGTGTGAACTGGCTGGGATGGAGAGATAGGAAGATTTTCTCACTGTAGGTTCTGTCAGGGTTTTTGATTATTGAACTATGGAAGTGTGTCATCCATCACAACGTTACATATCTGAAGTTTGCTTGTGGAAATCAAAGTAGGTGCTCTTGGAGATTGGAGGCGAGAGGAGAGGGCGCGTCCTGGGCGTGGGAGGGCTCTGCGGTGCTGCACAGCCAGGAGAGGGGGCCGCAGCCACCTGTGTCCTCTGCAGCCACACTCAGATGCTCGGGTGCAGTCCTGGAGTCACTGGAGATGGAGTCACTCAAAACCATGGGCTCTGCAGGTGATGGTGATAGCGGACAAGCAGAGCTGAGGGATGTGTGGGGGTCTCGCAAGATGTTAGAGTGGCCGGCCACGAGGTCTCGGCACATGGGGAAGGTCGTGGGGACATGAGGAGTGAGGGGCTATGAGATGGTGCTGGGTCAGAGGCTTGGGGGCCCAGAGGCTAGTGGGGGCGGCTGGGTGCCATTAGGGGAGTGAGGGGAAGGACAGGGTCCACATCACCGAGGAGGCCCCTGGACTGAATTGGGGGGGTGGGCTGCATTATGGGCGAGGATGCAGCAGTGGTGGGGGGGGGGAAGGGACCTCACCCCTGGCATGACTAGATAGGTGTCAGCAGGTGGAGATGAGAAGATGGGAAGGGGATATGGCCACCAGCTGAGGACATGTCCTTAGCACAGATGCTACCCCTTGCTCTAGGGCTCTTGCATTGGGTCAGGGACCGTCCCTCTAGGGTCCTTGGCTGGGTCAGGGCCTTGGCTGGAAGGGCCAGAGTGGGGTGGCCCCGATTTCTTGCTCTTTCTGGGGTTGCTGTAGATGCGGTGAGCCCAGTGCTTGTGCTCCTGGTGGAGGGATGGTCATTGTTCCTGTAGAGACCCTCCAGGTCCTGGAGGAGGCGAAGGCACCAGCTGTGGCTCCACGGGTCAGACTCTGCACTCTTGGGTGGGGGGTTGTTGGCCGGTGGCTTGGGATGGCCCCTAGAGGATGAACCCTAAGCCTTTTGCCCCCAGGGTCCTGGTATCCAGGGCAGTTGGGTCTGGCGAGTTCTCAGGGGAGCCTGAGGTTCGTCACCCAGTGGTCTCCAACAGTTCTGAGTGGAGAAGGGGCCCCTCAAGGGCGGCTCATTCAGTACAGCCACCCCTGAAGCAGAGACCCAAGGACTAAAGATGGGGGAGACCCCGGCAGCCCCCACCTGCAGTGGGGGGACAAGGGCGGACAACGGCGTGGTCACTGCTACTCAGAAGGGGAGGGACGGAGGCAATTCTGAAACCCAGCTGACTCCATACTGCTGCATCCCCCACTCTAGGGGAGGGAAAATTCCTAGACCTGGGACAGATATGTCCTCCAAGGGTCCCATTCCCTGGGAGCCCTGTTCCCTAAGGGTCCCATCCCTTGGGGTTCAAGTTCCCCTGAGTTCCATTTTCTGGTGGTCCCGTTTCCTGGGAGTCCTGTTCCCTGGGGGTCCCGTCCCCTGGTGATCCTGTTCCCTGGGGTTTTAGGGGTGCCTGGTCTTCCCCGGGTGAGGAACCACTCCACTAACCTTCCCAGTTGTCCACGGAAGTGCTCAGAGGTGCCTCGCAGGGTCCCCTGCTTTCCAGCCAGCCTCCCGGCTCACCCTGTGCGTCCTTACGTCCAGCTCTTGACTCCAACCCCTGCCCTCTGAGAAGCCCCTTTCCCCCCAAAAGTGGCCCACTTGTGTGGTTGAATAATGTTCTCGGCCTTTATATCACGTAGGGTCCAATCCAGAGGTAGGAACCACACCAACATTTGAATAAGGACAGGTCAATACAAGGAATTATTGATTATAGTGGGGGAGCAGAGGAACAAGAGATTGGCCACTGAGGAGTAAAAGGAATTCTGAACCTCCAGGAATTGCAGGTGGAGGGGGCAACCACCTCCCCCTGAGGCGGGGGCAGGCTCCCAAGGAAGCAAACATCTGGAAGCCTGCAGCCCCCCGCTCCCACCAGACTGGATTCAGACCTCATGGAGAGGTGCGACCTCAGCCCTTGGGATGGCCGAGCTCACTGAACACCCTATGAGCTGCAAAGCTGCCCTAGGGGGACAGGGGAGGGGAGCTGTCCCCGGGGAGGGGGCCTTGAGGTGACCAGATAACAAAAGCTCAGGTGAGGCAGGAAGAAAATGTTTTTCTTCGTTCACTCTCCAGTGCCCTCTGCTGACGAGGCTCGACACTGTGCCCTGGGCAAGAGAGAATGTTCCAGAATCCCAAGCAGGGTAGTTGAGGATGGATTTGGAGCCAAGAGGCAGTAGATAACTGGACATCAGCTTTTGGGTGTGCCCTGGTACATGAATTTGAACTTTTACAAGACAACGCACCAGCTCTAAAGGCCCTGTAAACAAGATGCAGCTATCCTTTATGCAAGCCGAGAAGCTCTCATGCTTTTTTTCCAGAACAAGGGGTCAGTGTAGTAACTGTCCACCACTGGTGATATCAGCTGCTCCTCAAATTCACAGTCCCTTAGCACTCTGCCACACAAATACGAAATTGAAAAGTTAAACTCCAATGGTTTGCAGATAAAATAAACATGGTGAGGAGAGAAAAGAACATGTTTAGCTGTGCAAACACACACACACACAAACAAGCAAGAAAGCGAAGCAACTCTAGTCCTTGTTTCTATAAGAGGTGACGACGCATACCTGAGAGCTCTGGCCTCTTCTACTGATGAGCTCGTACTTCCACGCCCTAAGCGAGGAGCTCAGCTAGTTGGGACTCTTCACTGGATGAAATTATCTCAGCAAATCTGAAGGGTCTGAGCCCTTGATTATTCTGCCGTTTTAGGGGTGCTGCCATTTTAGGGGTGCCTGGTCTTCCCTGGGTGCGGAACCACTTCACTAACCTTCCCAATTGTCCATGGAAGTGCTCAGAGGTGCTTCGGAGGGTCCCCCGCTTTCCAGCCAGCCTCCCGGCTCACCCTGTGCAGCAGCAGCACAAGTTTTTTGGTAGATTCAGTCCCTCCAGCCAGGAGAGTGGCCCCCAAATGGCCAGCTGGCAGTATCATCTTCCAAAGTCATGGAACTGTTGTGGCATCCCCTGGTTGGAGCATTCTTCCCGTGTCAGGTAAGATCAACAGAGCTCAAGTTGCTGGGACGCGAAGCAAAACTTTGGCCAGTGGGCTATTGGGTATAATAGCAGGAGGACCCTTGCCCCCCTCCCCTCCTCGGCCCCTGCACCCACACCATCTGGCTCTGGGGAAGAGAGACCCACACAACAGTGTCTGATTCAAACATGTACCGTCCTGCAAGACAGGACCCATCCTTCCTGGTGTTGTCTCCCAACTCCTTTAACTGAGTCTTCACTAAGTCATCTGACAACCAGACCTGCCGCTTTGGGGGCGGGTACATGGCCAGACCTGCGCTCACCGCACTGTCTCCTGTGCTGGGAAATGAGTCCCTTCCTCAGAGGGAAGGTGTGTGGAACAGCATGTTGGTGGCCCAGGTGTCCTGCGAGACTGGGAATGGGGTGCCGGCAGAAGAATTGTGTGCAAGGAAAGCAAACCAGTGTCCAGAGCACACCTGTTCTGGGAGGGTGGTTCTCTGCCCTTCCCTTATGGGAGAGTCTCCAGGGCCTGGCTGGTCCCTGCTGGGCGTGGGGCCCACTGGGGAGCTCAGTGTGGATCTCCGTGTCATTGTTAGGGCACACAGCAGCAGTGGCTGAAGACAGGTCAGCCTGGCCAGGGGCAGCCCACACTAGGGAGTCCACATATGGCCTCTGTCCCCTGTCACCCTAGCTACTTCACTCCTGAGTCCATTGAGGCAGCACTGGGTGGCTGGGGAGATGGGGCTGACTGGCATCCACAGAGAGTTTCATTCTTCCCTCCCCGAGCATAAGGGTCTCTTCCAAATTGGATACCCTTCACTAGGCCTGCAGATGGCACTCAAAGATCTTTCTAGTCTGTGCCCCTCTGAGAGTTCTAGCTACATACTTCTTTCTTAGACTCCCTGGTCACTACACTTCAGTCCTGTTTCTTCCAAGTCCCTGGCCGTGCAGCCAAACCACTAACAGCTGTCTATAAATCAGTGTGGGACCGCGCCCCCAACCACCTCATGTTAGGTGCAGTGAGAAACCAAATGCCTTGACTCAAAGCTCAGCCCACAGGGAAGACTTTCCATGAGACTTCTTCAAAGTCACTCCTGAGTGACCTGGTACTGCAGCTGCCGGCTTGAAGGTAGAGCTAGCACAGTGTACAGACCCTCCTGGCAACCAGGTTGGTGGATTGAGTTCTTTTTCTTCAGTCAGCTGGTCAGGAGGTCACAGGTACGGGGCTGGGTAGGGGCAGTGCCACAGGAATAGGTGCTGGAGGAGTCAGAGCCACCTGCTGTGCCAATTACTCATGCCTCCTGGCACTGTCCGAACTGACCTCTTCAATGCTGTTTCCATGTGATAACAGATCATTGCTGCACACACCAGCAACACTAGTTCATGATGGGAACCTCAGGCTGCATGGCCACCCAATGTCCCCTGGCTGGGCATTTGGTCTCCATTGAATCTTAGTAGGAAGCCAGGATGATTTCTCAAAAGGAAAGCAATTATTTGCAGAAGAGAATATAGAATTGCTCCAGAATTCTAGAGGTTTGGGCTGTGGCTCTCCTAATGGTGCTGGTCAGAGGCTCTCATGACCCCTCTGTGTGTCCTGGGTACTTAGGTGCCATTGCACCTGCTAGATCAAAGGTAGAGCAGCTTGTGAGCAGCGAGGGGAATGAGTGTGCAGAGAGGGGCCTGAGAACACAGGGCCTTCTTTTGTCCTGGTCTCCACTTGAAACTGAATGCCCAGGGTGTCTCTGTAGAAGGGTCAAAGGAGCATACGAAAACAGTCACTTCCAAACCCCAAAAGTCCTACCAAGCCTCTGCTTCTTACTTCATGATTGATGGTGTGAGGTGCAGCGACTTTTTTTTTTTTTACCTTAGAGGGTGAAAGAAATTCTCCAAACTATTTAACCCCTAGAAGTGTAGAGACCATAGACCTCTAAATCTTCACAGAGTTTATCTTCCCTCCAGTTCATATATATCTTATCATGTCATCTAAAGTACTTGCTGATTCCAGATTACCAGATCCTATCAGCGTAACATCATCAACACAGTGGACCTGTGAGACAGGCTACACTGAGAAGAACCCAGTCAAAGGTGCATAATCTGAGTCTAACCAAGACAAATCCATTGGACAAATCCAAATGGGGGGCGTGCTACAAAATAACAGCATTGTAATCTACACAAGTGTCAAGGTCATGAAAGTCACGGTAAGACCTTGGAATTGATCCAGACAGGAGGAGATTAAAGAGACATGACAATTAAATGCAATGAGTGGTTCATTTCCCTATAAAGGCTGTTGTTTGGGATGAATGGCAAAGCTTTCATGGGTCTGAGAATTAGATGGTGTGATGGTTTGGAGCTGTATGTACTCCAGAAAAAACATGTTCTTAAATCTAATTCCTTCTTGTGGGTGGGGACCCATTGTAAGTAGGACCTTTTGAAAAGGCTACTTCAGTTAGGGTGTGGCCCACCTCATTCAGAATGGGTCTCCATCCTCCCAGTGGAGTCCTTCATAAGAGAATGAAATTCAGACAAAGAGAAAGCCATGGAAACAAGAAGCTGAAATCAAGGAAACCTGGAACTCTTTGTACTCAGGGACAGAAAGGCACAAGCAGATGCTTCCATCTTGCCATGTGGCGAAGGAGCCAAGGATGACTGGCAGCCAGTCTTCAGGAAGAAAGCATTACCTTCATGATGTCTTGATTTGAACATTTTCCTGGCCTCAAAACCATGAGTGAATAAATTTCCATTGTTTAAGGTGAACTATTTCATGGTGTTTGCCTAAATAGCCTAGGAAACTAAAACGGTTAAAATCCTGCTTTTGATTGTTGCTGGGTGGGGTTTGCAGAAAATACCCATGAGAGTGTCCAGGGGCGATGATGGTGTGGGGTTGGCAGCTTACCTCAAGGGTACGGACAGGACTGTGCTGTTCCGTTAAGTGTGAGCCTGTTTTAAAATTAAATGTTGTTTATGTGTAGAATGAGAAAATACTTTGCCTTTCTAAATAGAAAATTTTAAAACCATGCATGCTGTGGATGAGACTGTCTGAAATTAAAAACACACATGCACTGCTGGGGGCAGTACTTTCACACAGACTTTCTGGAGTCGGGTGATTTGATTTTTTAAAGAAGTTAATTCCAAGGGTTCAAAAATATCTTGTCACTTCTCACAAATTTGTTCTTTCCTGTGAACTTCTAAAGTTTCGATGTACATTTTTCCTAGAGTAACATGGGAACATAGTTGAGAAAGTCAAACAACAGTTCTAGGCCTATGATTAAAATGTCAGTCCTTTGCCATCCTCACCCCCAGCCATGAGGAAATTGCTTTCTTCTCTCCCTGTGTCTTCTGGTTCTTGCCACCAGCATATGCTTAATTGACATGCAGACATAGCTGTTTCTTGATTATTAGTTTTAGATGTTCTCTATTGAGTTTTACCTTTTAGATCTTGAACAATTGTTTTTTAACTTACTCGCAGGCTTTTCATAGTTTTAGCTAACTTTGTGAATCAGGTCTTTTCCCCATTGTACTAGGCAGGGTTCTCTAGAGAAATAGATGAAAAGGAGATATCTGTATATATTGTAAGATCTTATAAGTGTCTCACGCAACTGTGGGGATGCATGAGTCCACATTCTGTAGCGCAGGCTGCAAGCTGGCAACTCCAAAGAGGGTTTTCCATGAATTCCCCAGGAAGAGCTGGCTGGCTGAAGTAGTCTCTTTTCACTGCTGAAGTCATCATCTCTCCTTTTAAAGCCTTCAACAGATTGGTTGAAACATCTCTTATTGTTGAAGACACTCTCCTTAGTTGATTGTAGGTGCAATAAGCCTTAGATGCAATCAACTCACTGATGATCTAAGTCCACAAAATGTCGCCACAGCAACAATCAGGCCAGTGTTTGCTTGATAAGACAACTGGGCACCATCACCTGGCCAAGTTGACAAACGAACCCAATCATCACACCCATAAAATATCTTATCAGGTGCTGTACATAAAATATAAACCTAATGAGTGTACATTTGTCTTGTAAGCTTACCAAATAGGTTGTTTGTTCACATAGGTTTTTATCTCAGTCTCTTTGATTTTCCAGGTAAACTATCCTATCGTTTGGAGTGGGTGAGTTATCTGTTCATATATGCATTGTGTAATGGCTGTACAAGATGCACATAAGTGGTACACTGTATGGATAATATATATATAAACACTTGTCAGATGATCACATTGTCTCTGGGGTTCCAGTAAGTATCCTCCACCCAACCTGAAAGTGGCAGGCAGGTGCAGGTCAAAATAGTATCTTCATTCCTGATAAAGCTGCTGCGGAGAACAAGGCTTAAATCTACAAGCTCCAACAGGCATTCTTGCCCAGGCACAGGGCAGGGGCTTCCCCTAGGCAGATTCCACCCTGAGAAACTTCAGAGGGAGAGAAGGAAACAGATTCAAAAGTAGAAATAGAAAAGCTGGTCAGGTGAATCCCTCTTCCTCCTCAGGGGTGGGGGTGGGGGAGGGCAAGAGAGGTTAGGCCCAGGCAATGGCCCCATCCAGGGACCACACAGAAGCCTGTCAGCACCCATATTGGAACAGGGGCACTTCCTCATTCCTTGTTCAGAGCTGGGCAGGGCTCCATTGTTTGGGTTCACAGCTAATCAAGGATGCTCATAAGGACATAAAAGATATCAAGGATACACTGGGAAAGCATAAAGAAGGACTTGAAATAATAAATAGAAAAATAGTAGATTTCATAGAGATGAAAGATGCTGTAGATAAAAATTAAAAGTATACTAGAGACACACAACAGCAGATTTGAAGAGGCAGAAGAAATAATAAGTGAACTAGAAGACAGGACAATTGAACTCATGCACACAAAAGAACAAATGGCAAGAAAGATAGAAAAAATGGAACAGGATTTCAGGGAAATAACTCACAATACAAAGAGCACAAATATAAGAATAATTGTTGTCTCAGATGGAGAAGAGAAGATTAAAGGGCTAGGAAGGTTAGTGGAAGAGTTAATGGAGGAAAACTTCTTAACTATGATAAAAGTCACAAACATGCAAATCAAAGGGGCCCAAGGAACCCAAAATAGAGTAACTCCAAATAGGCCTACTCTGAGATACATAGTAATTGGATTGCCAAATGTTGAAGAGAAGCAGAAAGTCCTGAAAGCAGCAAGAGAAAAGCAATTCACTACATGCAAGGGAAACCATATAAGACTGAGTTTGGACCACTCAACAGACACTATGGATGCAAGAAGGCAGTGGTATACTATATTTAAGATCCTGAATGAAAAGGGCCTCCAGTCAAGAATTCTTTATCCAGCCAAGTAGTCCTTCAAAATTGAAAGAGAGATAAAAATCTTCTCGGACAAACAAAGGCTAAGATAATTTGTCAAAAAGAGAGCTCCCCTATGAGAAATACTAAAGGGGGCTCTGTTGCCTGAAAACAAAACAAAACAAAAGACAGGAGAGGGAAGTCTGGAGGAGGGCACAGAATTGAAGAGTATCAGTCAGGGTAACTTAAAGTACAAAGAGAGGGAGGGAAAAGAATATACAGATTTGACAAATAAAACTAAAGGATAATATGGTAGACTCAAGAACTGCTCTTACAGTAATAATTTTGAATGTTAAAGGACTAACCACACTAATTAAAAGATGCAATTGGCAGAATGGATTAAAAATATGATCCATCTATATGCTGCTTACAAAAGACATCTTACACATTCAAATAGATTGAAAGCAAAAGGATGGAAAAAGATCTTCTATAAGAGCTGTAACCAAAAGAAAGCAGGAGTAGCCATACTAATATCAGATAAAATCTTTAAATGTAAAGATGTCATAAGAGACAAGGAAGGACACTACATATTAATAAAGGGGACAATTAGCCAAAAGGAAATAACGATCATAAATATTTATGCTTCCAACCAAGGAGCTCCAAGGCACATGAGACAAACATTGGCAAAGCCGAAGGGAGCAACAGATTTTTCAACAATAATAGTGGGAGACTTCAATACACCACTCTCCTTTATAGATAGAGCAACCAGACAGAGGAGCAAGAGAATGTAAACAGTGTGATAAAGGAATTAGACCTAATAGACATATATAGATAGTTACACTCCAAACTACCAGGATATACATTCTTCTCTAGACTCATGGAATGTTCTCCAGGATAGATGATACGCTGGGACAAAAAACAGGTCTTTATAAATTTAATAAGATTGAAATTATTTAAAGCATTTTCTCTGACCACAATAGAATGAAGCTGGAAATTAATAACCACCAAAGAACCAGACTTTTATAAATACTTGGAGATTAAACAACACACTCTTAAATAATTGGTGGGTCAAACAATGAATTGCTAGAAAAAAATTGGTAAATATCTGGAAATGAATGGAAATGAGAATACAACCTATCAGAACTTATAGTATGCAGCAAAAGGCTGAGAGAGAAATGTATTGCTTTAAATACTTATATTAAAAAAGATGAATGAGCAAAATTCAAGGGCTTAACTGCTCATCTGGAGGAACTAGAGAAAGAACAGCTAACTAGCCCTAAAGCAAATAAAATAAGAGAAGTAAGAAGATTAAAGATGTAAATGAACAGAGAACAACAACAACAACAAAACAATGGAAGGAATCAACAAAACCAAAAGTTGGTTCTTTGAGAAAATCAGTAAAATCGATGGACCATTTGCTAGGCTGACAAGTCAAAAAAGAGAAGAAGCAAATAAACAAAATCAGTAATGAGAAGGGGGCCATTACTATGGATCCTGAAGGGATCTTGAGAAATCGTAAGAGTATACTATGAACAACTATATGCCAATAAACTAGACAACTTAGATGGCATGGACAAATTCCTAGAAACACACAAACAACCTACACTGACTTGAGAAGAAAGAGAAGATCTCAACAAATCAATTACAAGTAAAGAGATTCAATCAGTCATCAAAATTCTTTCTACAAAGAAAAGCCCAGGGCCAAACAGCTTCACAGGGGAATTATTTCAAACATTCCAAAATGAACTAATACCAATCCTACTCAAACTCTCCCAAAATATTGGAGAAAAGAATCATTACCTAACTCATTTTATGAAGCTACCATTACTCTAATACCATAACCAGATAAAGAAGCTACAAGAAAGGAAAACTATAGGCCAATTTCCCTAATGAGCATAGATGCAAAAATTCTCAACAAAATACTAGCAAATAGAATCCAATGACACATTAAAACAATTATACATCACAGCCAAGTGGGATTTATACCAGGAATGCAAGGGGAGTTCAACACAAGAAAATCAATGTAATACCGCGGATTAACAAATCAAAGAGAAAAATTACATGATTATCTTGATTGATGCTGCAAAAAGTATTTGACAAAATTCAGCACCTTTCCTAATAAAAACAATTCAAAAAGTAGGAATTGAGAGAAATTTCTTCAATATCATAAAGGGCATATATGAAAAACTCATAGGTAGTATCATAGTTAATCGTGAGAAATTGAAAGCATTCCCCCTAAGATCGGGAACAAGACAAGGATGCCCACTGTCAACATTATTATTCAATGTCATTAAATAGAACTAGAAGTCCTAGCTGGAGCAATTAGATGGGAGAAAGAAATAAAACATATCCAAATAGGAAAAGAAGAAGTAAAACTTTCAGTATTTTCAGGTGACACGATCCTTTACTTAGAAAACCCTGAGAAATCTATGACAAAGCTACTTGAGCTAATAAAATATTTCAGCAAAGTGGCAGGATACAAGATTAATGTACAAAAATCATTAATGTTTCTATACACAAGCAATGACCTGAAGTGACAATTAAGAAAAAAAAATCCATTCAAAATAGCAAACAAAAGCATTAAATATCAAGGAATAAGCCTAACTAGGGATGTTAAGGACATGTACACAGAAAACTATAAAACATTGCTAAAAGAAATTAAACAAGACCTAAATAAGTGGAAAGACATTCCATTCTCATGGGTAAGAAGGTTGAGTGTCATTAAGATATCAGTTCTGCCCAAATTGATCTATAAATTCAATGCAATGCCAATCAAAATTCCAAAAACCTACTTTGAAGACTTGGAAAAGCTAGTTATCAAATTTATTTGGAAAGGAAAGAGACCTCAAATAGCTAAAAATATCCTTAATAAAAAGAGCGAAGAGGTGCACAGGTGGTTCAGTAGTAGAATGCTTGCCTTCCATGCAGGAGACCTGGGTTCAATTCCTGGACCATGCACCCCCTCCACCCCCCCAAAAAAAGGAGTGAAGAAGAAGGACTAACACTTCCTGATTTTAAAGATTTTTATAAAGTCACAGTGGTCAAAACAGTATGGTACTGGCACAAAGATAGAAATATTGACCAATGGAATAGAATTGAGAATGAATTGCGAGTGCAGAGATAAACCACCAAATCTATGGTCAATTGATTTTTGACAAGGCCCCCAAATCCGCTAAACTGGGACAGAAGAGTATTTTCAATAAATGGGCAGGGGAGAACTGGATAGATGGAAGAAAGAGAGAGAGGATCCCTACTTTACACCATATACAAAAATTAATTCAAAATGGATCAAAGATCTATATATAAGAGCCAGAATCATAAAACTCCTAGAAGAAAAGATAAGGAAACATCATCAAGGCCTAGTAATAGGAGGTAGCTTCTTGGGCTTTAAACCTAAAGCACAAGCATTGAAAGAAAAAATACATAAATTGGAACTCCTTAAAATAAAAAACTTCTGTGCCTCAAAGAACTTTGTCAAAAAGGTGAAGATGCAGTCAATTCAATGGGAGAAAATATTTGGAAACCACATATCAGACAAAGGTTTGATATGTGTACATAAAGAAATTATACAACTTAATAACAAAAGAACAGACAACTCAATTATAAAATTGGCAAAGGATATGAATGGACATTTTTCCAAAGAGCAGATACAAATGGCTAAAAAGCACATGAAAAGATGCTCATTACCCTTAGCTGTAAGCAACTCTCTTATTTGTGCTTGCCAGAGAATCAATGTGCTATTCAAATCCACTCCATTAGATCTTCTGGATCGTGTGGCCTAAGAGGTACCTTGGACCTGAAACAAAGCCCTTTCTTTCACTTGACCCTATTCAAAACTGGAAGTTCATGGATCTTTCAATATATGGGTTTGAGTGGTATTCCTAAGTGCATTATTTGTTGCCTCCAAAATACAAAGAGACCTCTACAGTGCTGCGTCACTTTTTTAACTGTAGGAGATTCAGCTAGCAACAACTTGTACTTTACCTTCAAGGAGTCATTTCAACTTGCCCCAGACCAATGATCCTATAAAAACTTCACTGATGTAGCAGCTATTGAATCTTTTTAGGGTTGAATCACCCATTCTCTGGCACATATGAAACTTCTGGCATATCCAAAGTACTTAGCACATCCTGTTTAACAGGTCCAATTGGTATTATGTCATTAAATAGTGGACTGGAGTAATGTTATGCAAAGTATTAAGATGATGAAGTTTCTAGAGACTGTATTGGAACAGAAAGCAGTAGAGTTAGCACAGTGCTGCAGCAAGGTGTGAAGTGATATTAATATCCTTACCACATAAAGTTGAACTATTTTTGTTCCTTCTTAGTCATAGGTATTGGGAAGAAACCACTCACCAAATCAATAACCATATATCAAATTCCAGAGACTGTTGTTCTGCTCCAGCAAAAATACTAAATCCAGCACAGTAATGTGATGGGAACTGCCAGTGACTCACATTTGCATTAGTCTACCATCATCTGCCATAATCCACTAGGTTATGTAGAAGCCAGTCAGTTGAGTTAAATGAATATTTTGAAGGAACCACAATCTCTGCACCATTAAAGTTTTTGATGATGGTATGATTGCTTGCTTCTTCCTATCATAGTAGCCTATACTTTATAGTTAGGGAATAATCAAAATGGCAAGTTTCAATTTGCAAGCATTTTTCAAGCCTCTGTGAAATATTTACTAATGCCAGAGTCACATGTCTAAGCCTAAATTTAAGTAGAGAGATAACCCCAATCAACAATGGGAAGATCAGCAAAGGATTTGGGGTCACTAAAAAAAATTTATCATGATTCCACTATACAAAGTAGGAAGGTGCTCACTTGAGCTGGGATGCTGTCAGCCTAAGGTGAATCTGGGCTTACAGAGAACTTTACACAACTGTGGCTGAAGCCAAAGTGGACTGATTATCTGTGGCATGGGGCATCAGAGGGTTCAGCTACAGTTTACTTCTGGCATTGCTCAGATCCTTTGATGCCATACTTCAAGTCCAGTGTTTCACAGTTTCTTTCCATCTCTATAAAAGGTTTAATACACAAAAAATTAGGAAGAGTAAGTTAGAGTTGCTGATCTAGTTTTCAAGAGGCTGGAATGCATTACACCAGAAATGGAATGGTTTTTTAAAAAAGGAATATAGTAAGTTGCAAGTTTACATTTCTAAAGCTGTGTAATTTTCCATATTAAGGCACCAAGAGGTTACCTTCACTTAAGAAAGGCCGATGAAGTTTGGGGTTTCTCTCTATCAGCTAGGAGGGCACATGGTGAACATGGTGATGTCTGCTAGCTTTCTCTCTGGGCTTCTTGTTTCATAAAGCTCCCCCAGGGACATTTTCCTTCCTCATTTCCAAAAGTCTCTGGCTGTGTGGGCTCTTGTGGCTCTTTCCAAAGTGGTTCCCTCTTAAGGGCTCCAGTTAGGAACCCCACCTTGAATGGGTAGAGATACATCTCCATGGAACCCACCTAATCAAAAGTTACCACCCACAATTGGGTGGATCACATCTCCCTGGGAATAATCGAAAAGCTCCTACCCAGCAATATTGAATGAGTATTAAAGGACATGGCTTTTTCTGGGGTACACAATATTCAAACAGGCACAGTTGCTGATGTTATTGGTCCTGGGATTGTAATTTATACTGATCTTCTTCCCACTGCACACCCATTCTAGCTTTCCCTCAATTTCAGCAATCATTTTAATTGGTCTAGATTGATTGCTTGGTAGGGTGACCAAGACCTTCAGACTTAAGAATCTGAGGCTTTAGTAGCCTTGCTTTTGCCAAGATGTGGTTGCTGAAATTGCCCATTCACCAGTCTTCCTTAGTATATAAGTATCAAGTGATAGCCCAGTCATCTGAGTTCCAGATATATTCCTCTCTGTCTTCACTGTGGAGCAGCAACCCTAGCTTCTCATGACAATCAGAGTCAATTACCACCATCAGCAAAATAACTCCTTGCTTTGCCTGGTGTCACATCAGAATAAGGAGCCTGAAATGACCAGATGGTAGCTATTGTCGTTTCCATGCTGCTCAAGCAAATACTATGCAATGGTTTGGCTTAAACATTGGGAACTTATTAATTCATAGTTTTAAGGATAAGAAAAAGTCCAAATCAAGATGTCATCAAACTGGCATTCTGGGGCCAACTGCCAGTGGTCCTTGGTCCTGGGCTCCTCTGTCACATGACAATACACATGGCAGCCTCTCTTGATCTCTCTCTTCTCTTCTGGGTTCCATTGACCTTTAGCTCCTTCTTGTGGCTTTCTTTCTCTGTGTCTGAATTTCACTCTGCTTATGAAAGACTACAGTGATAGGATTAAGACACATCCTGACTGGGTTGGGACACACAGCTGAAGTAACCTCATCAAAGGTCCAACTTACAAGGGGTTCACACCCACAGGAATGGATTAAGTTTAAGAACACGTTTTTCTGAGGGACACACAGACCCAAACCATAGAAGTCATAGCTTCAAGTTCAGTGGAACATTTGCTGAAGAATTCACCCCCTGGATACTAGAGTCTCCAACAGAGTGGAGCCCAAGTTTAAGTTTTCAGGATTGGAGACATGAATTCTTCACATAGGTTTCTGGGAATGATGATGACAGTGGCCATTCATAGTTCCAGCCAGTGTCTTCCAGCTATGGGGATTTAGTAGTATATATGGGCCATTGGTTGAGGGCATATTCCACATCCTGGTAGATAGAGCCCCAGCCCTGCAGAGTGACATCCCCAATATGGTGACATAGCTGAATATTTAGTAGATTATTCCAATTTTCTATCTGGCCAGCTGCTTCAGAGTGATATGATCTGTATTAGCAATAAAAGGTCCTGGGTTCATAACCAATTGTCACATGTGGCCCTTATTCTCAGGAGATATTATATAACATTCTGTGTCAGTATATCAGGCATTTGGCATTTGGTAAGCCTTTAGATAGCACAGCTGACAGAGGGGCTGTGGGCACGGAAGGAAAGTCTACATCCAGACTAGGTATCAATTATGGTAAGAAACATTTGCTTCCTCTCCTGGTTAGAAGTGGTCTGTTTATAACAAACTCGACAGATGTCTAATTGGTATTCCTGAAGGATGGTGTCATTTTGAGGGCTACCCCAGAAGATTTCAGTTCTTCTGCCAACACTGAGGTCAAGTACTCAGCAGTGGTGAGATAAATCTTGGTGAGAGGTAGCCCATGCATAGCTTCCATCTCTGCCATCATTGCTATTCTGTTCACAGTCCATTGTGCAAGTACTAAAGTGACTGCAGACAGAGGCTGGCTGACTTCTAGTGGATAAATCATCTTGTCTACCAGGTTGTTGAATACTTCATTAAGGGAAGGGGCTCTCTAGCAGGCTCTCTGGTGACACAAAGATCCATTTAATTGGATTCCACCCCCCTTAGGTCCATTCATATGCTCTGTCTCCAGATCTCATTACAAGTCTTCTAGTCTTGTTCTTTTCTGGTCTCTAACTAGACAGCTAACCATTCACCATTGTCAATGAATCAGGATATATCCTTCTCTCAGACCATTTCCCCAACTCCAAAGCATAACACCATGATACTGCTCACAGCTCTGCCCTACTGGGAGGATTTCACCTTACCACTGTTTCTTAGAGACAAGCCCAAGTGTGGAAGGAATCCATACTCAGCTTGCACCAAAACAGCAACCTGACTTATTTGTGAAGGAGGCCAGTTTTTTTCCTTTTCTATCTGCTGGTCCAAGGAAAGCTTTCATGAATGCATACATGTGTGTTGAAGGAGATATGTTGGTGTAACAGAGTTGGGTAGCACATGGGTCTGGGTTATCTGCTCATGTAACATATTTGTGTCCTCTGGACCTGTTCATGAACTTGAACTTACATTTTCCTGATGAATTTCTGCTAGACCCTCCTTGTCCTAAGACTTCGTATCTCAATTAAAATGAGCAGTTATGGCCACATGGCCACTTAATATTCTATGGGTAGATGCACAGTCTCTACTGGGATGTAGTTATATGCAATTATTTTCAAATTGTGCATGGTTTTCTCCTACAGATACATAGCCTTGTTCCAGAACCCTAGAGGGTCTGCCCTATGGCTCTCCAATGGAGGCACACCAGAGACTTCCCATTGCATCTTGATTTCATACAGATATTTCAAGTACCTTTGGATAATACTGTGACAGGGCAGCTGGTACTATAGCTCTGGGCTCTATTAAGATCTAGCAGCCTTCTGAATTATTTGGTAAATGGGTTAGAGTAGTAGTGCCAAGTGTGCTATATGTTGCTTCCAAAATCTAAAGAGAACCATTAATTGCCACACTTCTTTCTTAGCAGTTAAAGGTCAATGTACAGGGGTCTTGGCCAAGATGGCGGCTTAGAGAGGTGTGGGATTAAGTTCGTCCTCCAGAGCAGCTAATAAATAGTCAGGAACAGTACACAACAACTGCTGGAGCCACGTCAGTGACCGGACACACAGCGTACCCTGGTCTGGACCAGGTGGACCGGCTGCGAGCCCACCCAGAACCATGAGTCCCCTAAGCCATGTGGCTGGTGCCCCTCCCCAACAGGCTGCTTCCTAGAGGGGAAAGGAAAGATACTTTACCAGCAGCAGGGGCTGAGTGCAACAAAGTTCCAATTGTGGAATTAACTAATTCTGGCTACTTAAAAAAGGCCCCCAGCTCAGCTGAACCTTGAGTAAAAGCAGAGGTTGCTGGGTTTTGCCCTGGCGCCAAGGGGCCAGGGCTGACAGAAAAAGAAAAAAGGAAAAAAAGAAACGAGCTTTTTTAGATCAGCAGCACAAAATATTTGAAAGGGTCTGGGCCCTGAAGGAAAGGAGGGGGCACATAGGACCTGGAGATACACAGAGCAACATACCAACTTAAGCTCTTGATTGGCAAACCTGAGGAATGGGGGTCCTGCTCTGAAAAGGATTTTTCTCTTTCATTTGGTGGCAGTGTTTCTATGGCTTGACTACTCTTTGAATACAGCTGCAAGGCTTCTTGGGCTCTGCTGCCCCAGGTATAGGCCTGTTTGAGTGTTTGTCTGGAGCCTGTGCCTTCCCCAGGAGAGGGGTGGGGCCCAGCTCAGGTGAAACCCCTCCCTCAAGGAGTTCAGACCCCAGGGCTTGGAAAAGTGAAGCAATTAAAACCAGACTACAACCTTTCCTCTGTCTCCACCACGCCCTCAGCAGGGAGAGTCTGCTGAACTTCAGGTACCACATCCTCTTTGCCGGTGGGACCCACAGGCAGACAAGCACCACATACTGGGCAGGATAGGAAAAATGGAGAGCCCAGAGGCTTCACAGGAAAGCCTTTCAATCTGCTGGGTCTCACTCTCAGGGAAAACTGATGCAGGTGACTCTTTCCTCCTGATAGGAAGCCAGTTTGATCTGGGAAAATCTGGCTGGGGTCTATAATACCTAAGTAGACCCTCCTAAGTGGGGATAAAGGCACCATACAGGCAGGACAAGAAACAAGAAAACAAGAACTGAAAAATTCTGATCCATTAAACGAAAAAGCTAGAGGTCCAGAATAAGCTGAACTGAATATCAAAGAACAGACAGACAACAAAGTCATCCAGCAAAAAAATCCTAGGTAAAAAAAGTGAAAACAATCTCCGAATAAACCAATTAAGGCAATTAAATGCCTAGACACCAGCAAAAAATAATGACTCATACTAGGAAAATTGAAGATATGGCCCAGTCAAAGGAACAAACCAACAATTCAAATGAGATACAGGAGTTGAAACAATTAATTCAGAATGTTTGAACAAAACATTCTGGTTCTAGACATGCAGAACCTCATCAAAAATCAAATCAGTGAATTGAGGGAGGATATAAAGAAGGCAAGGGGTTAACAAAAAGAAGAAATTGAAAGTCTGAAAGAACAAATCACAGAACTTATGGGAATGAAAGGCACAGTAGAAGAGATGAAAAAACAACGGAAACCTACAATGTTAGATTTCAAGAGGCAGAAGATTGGATTAGTGAACTGGAGGACAGGACATCTGAAATCTGACAAGCAAAAGAAAATATAGGGAAAAGAATGGAAAAATATGAGCAGAGACTCAAGGAACTGAATGACAACATGAAGCACATGAATATATGTGGGTGTACCAGAAGGAGAAGAGAAGGGAAAAGGAGGAGAAAAAATAATGAAGAAAGTTATCACTGAAAATTTCCCAACTCTTATGAAAGACTTAAAATTACAGATCCAAGAACTGCAGTATACCCTAAACAGAATTGATCCAAATAGATGTACTCCAAGACACTTACTAATCAGAATGTTAGATGTCAAAGAAAAAGAGAGAATCTTGAAAGTAGCAAGAGAAAAGCAATCCATCACATACAAGGGAAGCCTGATAAGATAATACATAGATTTCTCAGCAGAAACCATGGAGGCGAGAAGACAGTGGGATGATATATTTAAATTATTAAAAGAGAAAAACTGCCAACCAAGAATTCTATATCCAGCAAAATTGTCCTTCAAAAATAAGGGAGAAATTAAAACATTTTCAGACAAAAAATCACTGAGGGAATTTGTGACCAAGAGACCAGCTCTGCAAGAAATACTAAAAGGGAGCCCTAGAGACAGATGCAAAGACAGAAGAGAGAGGTGTGGAGAAGAGTGTAGAAAGGAAGACTATGAGTAAAGGTAAAAAGAAGGAAAAATTAGATAAGACATATAAAATCCAAAAGGCAAAATGGTAGAAGAAAGTACTGCCAGTACAGTAATAACACTAAATGTTATGGATTAAATTTCCCAATCAAAAGACATAGACTGGCAGAATGGATTAAAAAACAGGACCCATCTATATGCTGTCTCTACGCAAAGGACATGAGGGCAAGGACACAAAGAGACATTTGCACACCAATGTTTATAGCAGCATTATTTGCAGTTACCAAGAGATGGAAACAGCCCAAATGTCCATCAACAGATGGGTGGCTAAACAAACTGTGGTATATACATACAATGGAATATTATGCAGCTGTAAGACAGAATAAAGTTATGAAGTATGTAACAACATGGATGGACCTTAAGGACATTATGCTGAGTGAGATTAGCCAAAAACAAAAGGGCAAATACTGTATGGTCTCGCTGATATGAACTGACATTAGTGAATAAACTTGGAATATTTCGTTGGTAACAGAGACCATCAGGAGATAAAAATAAGGTAAGATATTGGGTAATTGGAGCTGAAGGGATACAGATTGTGCAACAGGACTGAATGTAAAAACTCAGAATTGGACAGCACAATACTACCTAACTGTAATACAATTATGTTAAAATACTGAATGAAGCTAAATGGGAGAATGATAGAGGGAGGAGGACTGGGGGCATAAATGAAATCAGAAAGAAAGATAGATGATAAAGATTGAGATGGTATAATCTAGGAATGCCTAGAGTGTATAATGATAATGACTAAATGTACAAATTAAAAAAATGTTTTTGCATGAGGAAGAACAAAGGAATGTCATTACTGCAGGGTGCTGAAAATAGATGGTAATTAATATCTTAAAATTTCAACTTACGTGTAAGACTAAAGCAAAAAAATGTTTATTTGGTACATAATTTATATTGTGACTAGTGCATTTCTTAATATAACTTATGTGATAGCTTGGTTGAACAACATAAGTACATGGAAACTTGAGTATGGCATAAGGTAAAAAGAAGGAAAATTAAATATGACATATAAAATCCAAAAGGCAAAATGGTAGAAGAAAGTACTGCCCATACAGTAATAACACTAAATGTTAATGGATTAAACTCCCCAATCAAAAGAC
>PVIY010022063.1:0-41437 GCA_004026745.1 Myrmecophaga tridactyla
CTTTTCTCCTCTCCAGTGGTGACAGGAGCCACTTCTGGCATTGCAGGGGTTAGGTGCATGAGGTGAGCTGGGCCTTGGAGCTAAGATGGTGGAGGGGGTGGGTGAAGGGGAGGGCAGGAGATTCTTGGATCTGCTTGTCTGTAGGTCACCCCTACTGAACTGAGAATTGTGCCATGTGTCTGGTCCCTTCCTCCAGGAAGACTTTCCTATGTCACCCCATCCCCCAGGACAGGTGTTTACAGAGCCCCTCTGCAGTGCCTCTCCTTCCTCCATCATAGCCCTGATTCATTCATTCAAATGGTATTTCCTGACTACCTGCTATGTGTCAGGCACAAATGCAGAGATTGGGGATGCAGAAGTGACCAAAATAGATCTTAAAGAACTTAAAGAGCCATGCCCCGAGCGAGCTTATGTTCTCGTGGGAAGACACGTGTACGCAGGTGGTTCATACTTTCTACTGCTACAAGACATTTGGGAATTTGTAATTCAGAGACCTATTTTCAAGATTTACTTGAGATCAGCAAGGATCAAAAAACTCTATAAAAATCAAAGGTGCCTTCTCCTTTATCTTTTTTGGCTGTGCATTCAGTTTCAATGGTTAGTGATCTCCTGTTCAGGAATTGGGAGAGGCATTTAGCAATATGTGATTAATAAAATACCAAGTGGAACAAATGGCAATGGTGGGTTGGTGGGCAAGTGTGGGAATGCCCTTTGGCTGCTGACATTCTGGGTTGCCAGAATCTGTGTTACACCCGCTGGAGTGTGAGCATCAGGGTAGCAGCGTGGCAGTAGGGCCAGGCATGCGCAGATGCTGGGGAACTGTTTGCTGAAGGAAGGAATGCCCTACAAGGATGCACACGAACAGCATCAGGCTCTCAGATGCATGGGACCATCGAGAAGTTTGGCCTCAACTTCCCCCCAAAGCCGATGGACACTAGGTCCCACAGAACACGTCACCCTCGGACATGCGGGTTGAGAGGACAGACATGCACCAGTCCAAATGCTGATCATTCCCCAGTTAATGTCATCCTCTCCACAAATATTTGCTTGCTCCTCTGTGTCAATGGAAGGGTACTTGAGGCAGAAGAGGGGGCGTGTGCAAAGACCCAGAGGCAGAAGAATCCAAGGGGTGATTGTAGGGGCTCAATAAACTGCTGTGCCTAGAATTGCTTAGAGGGGCCATGGCAGTAGACCCAGACAGGGATTCAGCCACACAGGGTCTCGTGGGCTGGGGTGAGGAGTGTGTTTTTGTCCCATAAGCCCTGGGGAGGTAAGGCAGGTCTTAGCAGGAGAGAGGCAGGGCCAGGTTTGTGCTTTGAAAAGACCCTTCTGGCTGCTGAGTGGAGAACGGATCAGAGCGTGCATAACTGGGACTGGGGTTCAGGCAGGTGTTGGGTGGAGGGAAGGGGCTGGAGTGGGTCTGTCATGTCACCTTTTGTCCTCAGCATCACTCAGCAAGGACTAGGGGGTGCTTGGCAAATACATTTTGAATGAATGAAGGAATGAGTGCTTGAATGAATGGGTCCTTACATCACTCAGAATAAAAGTGAAGGCTTTCTTGGGGTATCCATGGCCTGTGCTCAGGCTTGGGGTATCCCTCTGAGCTCAGAGACATCCCGCATTTCACCATTGCCCTTGACCTCCACGCTGCTCTCTGAGGTGCCAGCAGACCCTTGGCACTGGCCCTTCCCTCTGCCTGGCGTTCTTTTGCTCCAGAACATGTGCTCCACCAGGGCAGGTTCCATTACCTCTTTTGCTCATGTCCATATCTATGGCACTGTACAACACACAGTCAGCGTGCGGTAAATGTCTGTTGAATGAGTGAACCCATGAATGTGTGAATGAATCCCTGTAGCTCGCTCGGAGAGGTCTCAACATCGTCCTCATCAGTCGAAACCTCAGCAAGCTGGAGCAAGAAGCAAAAGAGATAGGTGAGTCCAGGGAATAGTGGTGAGGGCAGGAGCTGGGGCTGCACAGGGTGGGGACAGAGGCTGGGGCTGGGACAGGGGAGGCAGCACGAGTTAGGGCTGGTCTCTAGGCAAGGCCAGTGGCTGGGACTAGGGTTGGTCTGAGGGCCAGGGGGGATGGGGGTGGCCGCAGGGGCTGGACTGGGGTTTGGCTAAGGCTGGAAAGGGACTGGGGAAGGGGCTAGGGCAGGGCTGGGACTGGCCCCCAGTGGGAGCCTGGGTTTCCTCACCCCCCACCCTGCCTCCCAGAGCGGCTTCATGGAAGGACCACACGAGTCATCCAGGCTGACTTCACGGGGGGTTTGGAGATCTACGAGGCCATCGAGGCAGGCCTGAGAGACCTGGAGGTTGGAGTCCTGGGTAAGCTCTACGGCCCCAGCTCACCCTGCCCCAAGCCCCCTTGGTTGCCCTCCCTCTGTCCCTCCGGGGTCCCTGGAACTGCTGGACTGACAAGACCATCCATCCCCTCTCGCTCAGTGAACAGCGTGGGCATGCGGTACCATAACAAAGAGCAGAGGAAACTGCTGGACACCAAGAACCTCGCCAAGGTGAGTGGGGGGCCCAGGTAGGAGCCAGCTCGGCGCTGCATCCCCAGACCCTACTGTGCTCTGTGCGATCCAGCATAGCACTCTGCCTTTGAACGAAATACTCCTCCACCTTCTGCTTGAATATTGGTTTGTTTATTTATTTTTTTTATTTAGAAACATAACATATATATCAACGAGCAATAAATTTCAAAATACATTTTAAAAAGTAGTTATAGCACAGATTTCAAAGTTTGGAGTGGGTTATAGTTCCACAGTTTTAGATTTTTCCTTCTAGCTGGTCCAGGACACAGGTGACTAAAAGAAAGTACAATATAGTGGTTCAGCCGTCATACTCATTTGTTAAATCCCAAATTGGTAGTTATAACTCCTCCTTCTCCTTCAACCCTTCTCTCAGTCTTTAGGGATATTTGTGTTATTCCCATTCTAATTTTTTTAATGATGAAAAAGTGTGCCAACAATATGGGATAGGGGATGGAACTTAATGTACTTGGTGAGTCTTGCCCCTCTTGGTATCAGGCTTATCTGGCTAGGGACCCTCTGAGTGTTTTAGGTCTCTGAAAAGAAAACTTACTGCACAACTTTCACAGGATCTCAGGCAGAGCCCTGGGTGTTCCTTAGGGTTAACAGGAATGATGCTGTTTGGGGTTTGGCGAAAGATGGTAATAAGCAATATCTAGCTGAAGCTTGCATAAGAGTAGCCTCCAGAATAACTTCTCCACTCTTATTTGAACTCTTTTTACCACTGATACCTTATTTTGCTACATTGATTTCCCCCTTTTTGGTCAGGAAGGCGTTGTCGATCACATGGTGCCAGGGCCAGGCATATCCCTGGGAGTCACGTCCCATGTCACCAGGGAGACCCACAGCCCTGGACATCATGTGGGACACTGTTTTAAAAGCTACAAATCTGTGCTGCCTTCCAGGTGAAGGAGGCACCTTCGGTGGGGCTCTCGCTCTTCTGCAGTGCCCCAACCCATATAGTGTCCAAGTTGGGCCTGGTTCTGCCCTTTGTATTCCCTGCTGCTCGCTGCAAGGAGTGACCACCTGGGAAAACCAGGGCCTGCCTTCCCAGGCTGTGGATTTGTAAGTTTCTATTTGGGACCTCTTGAACCCACAGCTTCTCTGCTCTTAATCACCTCCACACACATGCTCACACTTCTGATGGGATGTGGCCACTCATACTTCAGTTTCAGCTGCCAATCTCTTTTGCTAATTTCAATACTATTTCCTTTAGTTTTCAGTTTTATCTGAGTTGGATGTACAGAGTAAAATAGTTCTACAGGGCTTGTTAAAAAAAATGATATGTGCCAATCCCATTTTTCCATTCCCTCAAGCATATCCTCGAATGTCGGCATTACTGACAACTGGGCTGGATAACTCCTTGTCGGGGGCCGACCTGTGCATTGCAAGATGGTGGGCAGCACCCTTGTCCTCAGCCCACTCGATGCCAACAGCACCCCCCTCTACAGTGTGACAACCACAAATGTCTCCAGACATCGACAACTGTCCATTGGGGACAAAAGTCACCCCTGGTGGAGAACCACTGCCTTAGAGACTACCACTCTCAACTTTTAAACAAATATAATTTCATGCTTTCAAATAATATGTTTAAAAGTACATCTTGATTTTTTTCTGTTTTAGCCATTGTCTAGCAACTATTTCTCCTTCACATACACCTCTACTCTGACCACAAGCCCACACCCTCCAGGCTCACATCCCCCAGCGTATTTCATAGATGGAGCTACGAAGTCACATTACTGGGAATATGAAAACACTGTCCACAGCTGAGCTATATTGTGGGCTGAGATTACTTTCCCTGTCTTCAGCATTGTTTTTTTCTCCTTATAGTTAGTAGTTGTCTTGCTTTTTCATCTGCTTGGGTTTCTCTGTACTTAGCGCTACTTCGACTCCAAAATGTAGGTCAAAAATATATGTGTATACATATATATAGATTTTAAAAACAACCACATCAGATATCCTAACGAATTTCATCTTTTTGAAGAAATCTCTCTGAGAGACTCTGTCTTGCTCATTTCTTTACTGAACTCTAGTGTTGGGTATGCTGGGACCTCCTTTCAACTTTACGCTAGGAAGCCCATGTTTTCTCAATCGTATGTCACAGCATTTTCTGGTTTACCTCCTTATTTTACTGGAGCATATCCTCCAGTAGCTTCCTAACAATGGATACATGGACAGCAAAATTTTCAGCTCTGTTTTTTTATCAGGTGTGGGTTTGGGTAAATGACTCCATGTTTCTGAAACTCACTTTCCTGTTCATAAAATGGGAATGAATAGTTTTTTCAGCCTAGTAGAATTTTTATGAGAGTGGAATGGAATGATGCACATTAATGAAGTAATGTACCTAAATTGCCATTCTGAACTTAAGAAATGTCAGCTCTTCATATTAGATATAATTAAAACAGAAGAAGTTGATGATTTTTAAAAGCTTAATATTATTTGAAAAGTACTATATATGCTCACTTTATAAAATTAAAAGAGAAGCCTCTTGCTTATTCCATGTCTAGTATTAGAGGAAGGAGCTGATTTTCTAGACAAACCTTGCCAGTAAGCACACAGAAGGGCTGAATACGATAACTATTTGAAGAGAACATAAAATTGCCAAGGTTATTAGAAATTGTAGCATTTAGATTTGAGACAGGAGAGCATCCAAGACATTTGGAGCTATGTTTTCCTTTAAGGTAAAGAGTTTAAGAATTTAACAGAGCTTTCAACATACTCTTGATGATTCTGGGCAACATCTAATGTAATTCAAAGTCTTCAAACCCATTGCCCCTCCCCACCCCCAGCCTTTTGATTGAGACTCTCCAGAACCATCATCCAGAAGTTAGGGTAAAATGGAAATAAACTAGAATTCTTCAGAACTGAGTCCATTTTGTGAATGAATTGAACTTTGTTTGGGTTGAACAACCCAAACCCTTGTTTGCCCACTTTAATCACTGCGTTAAAGGGATCTGTTCTTCAGGAACATAAATGCAAATGTCCTAAACAAATTCATTGGCTAATGGAACCCCATGATATAGACCAAGAATTGTACCCCATGACACATCAGCAATATTCCAGCCATTCCACTGAAATGGCTAACGTTGCATGTTCTGACAATGCCAAGTGTGGGCAACGCTGTGGGATACCTGGAGCCCTCCAGCTCTGCCTGTGGGCATGTAAATTTGGACAATTTTGGGGTGGGCCTGGGGGAGGGCGAGGCCAAGGGCAGCTGCTTCCTGATTCCTGGTGTTGCTTCTTTCCAGAGTTTCGGGCTGCGTGTGTCTTTGTTCAATCGTTTTTTCTGAAATCAGCTGTCAGTTTGGTGTCTCTCATTTTGTGGTCATCTGAGGCAGAGGGAAACTAAATAAAGAACCTGAGGAAGATGCAGCAGGCGGGCCGTTTGTCTGTCCCTTCCTCTTCAGTCCAGCGCGGGGCTGGGACAGCTGACAACCGTGTCCAGCATGGAAATACCTACTGCAAGCTATGCACTGTGTTAACATTAATACCTTAAAATTCGTTCCTCAACAGTAACTCCTGCACCACACCAATACTAGGCGTCAGTAATGGGGGAGATAAGTGACATGGGATGCATTGGGTTATCTTTTTTGGTGTCTATCTGATAATTTTCTTTTTGGAGTAATGAAAATGGTCTAATGTGGGTCGGATGAGGATGCTTGCACAACTAAGTGATGATACTGTGAAATATTAAGGGTAAAATTTGATGGAATACATGATATAAATGAATATATCAATAAAATCAGGGAAAAAATGTGTCTGGTTCTCACATCATTCTTTCCTCAACAGTAACTGCTGCACCACATCAATACTACGGGTCAGTAATGGGCAGATCAGTGGCATGGGATGTATTGGGTTTTCTTTTCTTGTGCCTATCTGATAATTTTCTTTTTGGAGTAATGAAAATGGTCTAACAGTGGGTCTGATGAGGATGATTGCACAACTTACTGATGATACTGTGAGATATTGAGGGTACAATTTGGATGGAATATATGATATAAATGAATATACCAATAAAATCTTGAAAAAAATGTGCCTGGTTCTCATATCATGCACCAACATAAACTCCAGATGAATCGTAAATCTCCATGTAAATAAGGCAACACAAAGACTGGAAGAATTCATAGGAAAATTTCTTTTTATTTTGATTGTGAATCTAACTATGATTTAAAAATGAAAGCAACAGTAAAAGAATCACTAAGGAACACTGACCTCTAGTTAAAGCTATGAAGCCTGCATTGGTTTGAGATGTGGACCGATGTGTACAGCTTAATCTGACATGCCGTGGAAAGTAAGAGGAACTAATGGATGGAGATGGAAATCGAGGGAGGGAAGAGAAATGTGAGAAAACATGTTAATGGTAGAATCTAGGTGGTGAGTACGCAAGAATTCACTGTACAATTCTCTCACCTTTTCTGAATGTTTGAAATTTTTCATGATAAAATACTAGGGGAATATCCAGGAGATATAAGATAGGCTTTTAAATAAAACTACTTAAACACATTTAGAAATCGCTTACCAAAAAAGGATGCCATAAGCCAAACAAAAATGTGACCATTTAAAAGAAAATATTTACAGCTTCCATCACATGAAAAATCTTCATTTCTTTTATATAAAGAACTTTTACAAATCATGAAGGAAAAGACCAATACCCAATTCTTAAAAATGTGCAAAAAACATGAAGAGACAATTCACAAGGAAAGTTGTACAGTCCTTTATTATATGAAAAGATAATCAACTTCATTCATAACAAGAGCAATGCAAATTAAAACTGCTCTGAAGTAGCATTGCTCACGTCATGTTGATTACAAAATGAGTCCCCATATACTCTTCACCTTGGTTCACTGTGCATTCACATTTGCTTTGATTGCTCTTCCCTTCCCTGTCTGAATTTCTCCTTCTCCCTCTCCCTCTCCACCTTCCCGTCTGTCTCTCTGCCCCTCTTTCTGTGTATTGACGATGAATGGACCATTTGAGAATAAGTTGAAGATATCGTAATCCTAACCCCCTAAATGCATTATCAAATAGTTTCTGAGAACAAATATATTCTCCTACATAACAACAATGAAATAATCAATTGCAGAAAATATGTCATTGGAAAGGGTGGGCCACGGTGGCTCAGCAGGTAAGAATGCTTGCCTGCCATGCCCGAGGACCCGGGTTCAACTCCTGGGGCCTGCCCATGTTAAAAAAAAAAAAAAAAAGAAAAAAAGAAAATATGTCATTGCCATAAGACTATTTTTAACATACAATCTCTATTCAAAATTTTCTAATAGTCCCAAAAAATGCCTTTGAAGCAATGTTTTTCCCTATCTAGGATCCAATCCAGGAACATATACTGCATTTAGTTACCATGTTTCTTTACTCTTGTTTAATATGGTACAGCTCCTCACATTTTCTTTGTGCTTTAGTCATTTTCAAAACAGCGACACAGTGAAATTTATGGACAGAGGGTTTATTACAGGCATAAGACCTTAAGTGCAGACAATACTGTGGAAACAAATACCAGATAGGGCAGTTGGGTGATCAGAGAAAAAACCCTAAGCAGCCACTCTGAAGCACTCATACAGGTGAACAAGCCAGAGGTTTCAGGAAAATCTGGGCATATCCAGTGGCTGGTGTGCAATCACAGAGGACAGCTGGTGAGGAAGTCAATGGAAGGCTGCTGTGCCGGCATCTGGTGGTGGACGTGGGGTTGCTGCTGGTCAGCAGGGTACAGAGTTGAGAAGAAATGAACAGAGAGTGAGGGGAAAGAAGGTCTGTCACCCTGCATCTCTCACACATTGCAGGGAAGTGTAGGGCAAGCTGGGGCCCACTGGCACATCTGTATCTGTCTCACCATATCACATAGGACAGTCATCTGAGAACGATGCTCATGTACCACTTCGGCTTTCCAAGCTTCATGCACTTTTCCCTTTTAGCTTCCTCTAACTAGAGCCATAGAGGGAAGGTGTAGAGGTTAGGCTCAGTTGTCAACTAGGCCAAGTGAAGGCACCTAGTTCTGTTGCTGTTGACATGAGCCAATGGTACGTTGAACCTCTACTGTTGCTGATTACATCTGCAGTCAGCTAGGAGGCATGCCTGCTGCAATGAATGATGTTTGACTTAATTGGCTGGTGCTTAAATGAGAGAGCACAATGTAGCACAGCCCAAGCAGCTCAGCATACCTCATCACAGCACTGGCAGCTCAGCCCAGGCCTTTGGAGATGCAGAAAGAAATCACCCTGGGGAAAGTTCTTTGACCCAGAGGTCTGGAGAGAAGGCCTGCAGAGATCATCTTGTGCCTTCTGACGTAAGAAAGAACCTCAGATGAAAGTTAGCTGCCTTTCCTCTGAAGAACTAATGAAATAAATCCCATTTTATTAAAAGCCAATCCAACTCTGGCGTGTTACATTTCAGCAGCTAGCAAACTAGAACAGAAGGTGATTCTAAGAAAGGTGGTTCCCACTTCACCCAATTGTCGTAGTAAAAAACCACCACAGTGACGGAAGAGGACCCTCGTTTTGATTCCCTATAATACTTTCTGAGATATTGTAATTCCTCCTTTAGCTTTTTGGAAAATTTCACCAAGAGGCCATCTGGGCTTGGATTTGTGGGGAAAGGTTTTAAATTGTGGCTTAAACTCTTTGATAGATATATGACTATTCATATTTTCTACTTCTTCTTGGGTCAGTTATGACAAGTTGTAGTTTTCAAAAATGTGTCCATTTCATCTACATGTTCAAGTGTATCAATATGAAATTGTTAAAATATGTTCTCTTTTAAAAACATTTCTATTGTGAAATACAACATTTATTTAAAAGCAATTAATTTCAAAGTACATTGTACCACGTAGATATAGAGCAGAGTTCAGATTTTGAAATGGGTTACAGTTCCACAATTTTAGATTTTTCCTTCAAGTTGTTCCAAGACACTGGAGACTAAAAGATATGTCAATATAGGGATTCAACAGTCATCTCATTTGTTAAATCCTATGTTCTGTGTTATAATTGCTCCTTCTCCTTTGATCCTTCTCCAATTTTTAGGGGTATTTGGGCTACATTTTAGGTTGGAAAGGGGTGAGAATAATAACGCACTAGGGGAATGGAAATAGTTGATCTTACAGAGGCTAGTTCCTTTGGGTTTCAGGACTTTTCTGGCCTAAAAACTCACTGGAGGCTGTAGGTTTCTGGGAAGTAATCTTAATGCATGAAAGTTATACAGAATCACAGATCAAGCCCTACATGTGCTTTAGGTTTAACAGGAATGGTTTTGGTTGGTGTGATGGTTAGGTTCTGGTGTCGACTTGGCCAAGTGATTATGCCCAGTTGTCAGGTCAAGTAAGCACTGGCCTGATCTTTGCTGCAAGGATATTTCCTGGCTGGTCGATAAACCAGAACGCTGGTATATTAAATCATCAGTGAGTTCGTTGCATCTATGGCTGATTACATCTGCAAACAACTACGATGTGTCTTCCACAATAGGATAATCCAATCAGTTGGTGGCTTTTAAGGCAGGAGAGAGACTCACTGCTTCTTCAGCCAGTGAGCCTCTCTTGTGGACATCATTCAGACCCTATGTTGGAGCTACCAGCTTCACAGCCTGCATGCAAATTTTGGACACTTCATTCCTACAGTTGCTTGAGACACCTTTATAAATTTCATATTTACAGATCTCTCCTATTGGATCTGTTTCTCTTGAGAACCTTGATAACACAGCTTGGTACCAGGAGGGGTGTATGGTAAAAATAATCTTAAAAATGTGTTTTTATGATTGGTTTTCCACTCTAACTAGAATCAGAGGTACTAATGACTCTGTTTTCAATAGTCAAGATGAAACTGACAGCCCATGGGATGAGTTCACAAAAGAGATGCTCAATATATCACCATTGGATTTTGCAAATAGCACGCTCATGTGAGGCAAGGCTTTGGGTGAGAGTGTTTTTGACATCTTAATGGAGTTTTGTGGAATTAAGAGGAATAATGATCTTTGTTGGTAGTTCTTACATACATCAGATATGTGGATGTATCATGGAAGACCTGTTCACTTACCCCAGGAATGTCCAGATGATGCATCTTTAGCCAGAATCTTGAGAAATAAATTCATGAGACTAAGTCCGTCATCCTTGAAGAACTCGGTAGTTTCCCTTCTCTGTAGGTCAGATATTGCTGTGGGAAATACCATTATGAGCTGTCATCCTTACACACAATGTGGGTGATCGGATCTACCTTCAGCAGAAGCCATGTGGTGACAGTTATACACCATAGATGAGTTGGGCGTGTCCACTATAATGAACAATAGACTCAAAGCAGCAGTAAAAATGTTCTGATTTGCAGACATTTGTGCCATTGGCTAGTAGATCATGTGGCAACTAGGTATAAAATAAATGGGCAGTCTACTAAATTCTTGTTTGAGCTGTATAAGCAGAAGAGTTCTATGTTAAGTGAACAGAAGTATAACTTGAATTACAAAAATGGAGAGTCATCACACCTTAATCAGTTCCCAGACGTGAGACAGTTTACACACCCAGACCCCCTGAATGAGGGGAAAGCTGGGCCCCATTGAGGAAGGACCCTTTTGCACTGCCTGAAATTTACACTGTTAACCTTCTTCCCAGCCTTCCCCAAGGAGAACTATGCTCTTTTACCACAGTGACTGTGCACTGAGGAAAAGGAAATGATCAGATATTTCAGGGATTATTGGACAATGGCTCAGAAGTGACACTAGTTCCAGAGACCCAAAACATCACTCTCATCCACCAATCAATGTAGGGGCTCATGGAAATCAGGTAATGGCTGGAGTTTCAGCCCAGGTCTTTATCACACTGGCTCCTGTGGGTCCCTGGATTCAATCTGTAGATATTTCCCCAATGTCATAACACATAATTGGAATTGACATACTCAGCAACTGGCAGAATCCACACATTCGTTCTCTAACACATGGAATCAGGGCTATTATGGTAGGAAAGGTCAAGTGTAAGCTACTAGAACTGCTCCTACTTTACAAAATAATGAAACAGAAACAGTACCATATTTCTGGAGGGATTGCAGAGATTAGTGCCACTTCTAAGGACTTGAAGGATGCAGGGGTGGTGAATGCCAACACATCCCCATTCAACTTTCATATTTGGCCTATAAGATCAAACTTACAGGATGACAGTGGATTATTTTAAACTTAGCCAGGCAGTGACTCCAATTGCAGATGCTGTTAGATATGTGGCATCATTGCTTAAGCAAACCAGCACACCTCTTGGTACCTGGTATGCAGCTATTGATTTGTCAAATGCTTATCTCTCTATGGCTGTCACTAAGGACCACCAGAAACAACTTGCATTCAGCTGGAAAGGCCAGCAGTATACTTTCACTGTCCTGCCTCAGGGGTGTATCAATTCTCTAGCCCTATGTCATAATCTTGTTCCCAAGGATCTTGATCACTTCTCCCACCCACAGGACATCACATTGATACATTATATTGATGATATCATGCTGATTGCACCTAGTGGGCAAGTAGTAGCTACTTACTTATTGGTAGGGCATTTGTGTGTCAGGGGATGGGAAATAAACCCAAGAAAAACACAGGGATCTTCCACCTCAGTGAAATTTCTAGGTGTTTAGTGGTGTGGGACAACTCGAGATATCCTTTTTAAGGTGGCAGATAAGTTGTTGCATCAGCTCCCTCCTAGACAAAAAAAGAGGCACAAAACCAAGCTGGCCCCTTTGGATTTTCGAGACAACGTATTCCTCATTTGCATGTGCTCCTCGAGCCCATTTACCAAGTGACCAGAAAAGCTACTAGTTTCCAGTGGGTCTAGAACAAAAAGAGATTCTGCAACATGTCCAGACTTCTGTGCAAACTACACTGACACTTGGGCCATATGATCCAGCAGATCCAATGGTGCTAGAAGTGTCAGAGGCAAATAGGGACACTGTCTGCACCCTTTTGCAGGCCCAAATAGGATTATCAAAATGCAGACCCTTAGGACATTTTTCTTTTGTATGCTCTATGGTGGGGGTCACATTTCACTCTCTTTCTTTGTGAATATCCTATTATCACAGCATGGTTTGTTGATTTTTTATTTTTGTGTGTGTTTGTTTGCTTTTTGGGGGAAGTGCATGGCAAGGGAATCAAACCCAGGTCTCCCACATGGCAAGCTAGAATTCCACCACAGAACCACCATTCCAACTCCTGCAGACCTTTAGGATTTTGGAGCAAAACCTTAACATACATGGCAGATAACTATTCTAACTTTGAGAAACAGATTTTACCCTGCTACTGGGTCTTAGTAGAGGCTGAATGCTTAACCATGGGCTACCATGAGACCTCAGTTGGTTGTCATGATCTGGGTGTTGTCTAACCCAAGAAAAAATAAAATCGGGCATGCACAACAGCACTCCATCATAAAATGGAAATGGTATATTAGAGTTAGGGCTCGAGCAAGTCCTGAAGGTACAGGTAAGTTACATGAGGAAGTGGCCCAAATGCCCATGGACCCCACATCTGCCATATTACCTTCTCTTTCCCAGACCAGAGCTATGGCCTCCTAGGGAATTCCTTATAGTCAGAGGATGGAGGAACTCTGGCTTGGCTTACAGATGGTTCTGCATGATATTCAGGGACCACTTGGAAGTGGGCAGCTGAAGCACTACAACATAATTCTTGGTGTGCTTAAAGGACAATGGTCAGGGGAAATCCTTCCAGTGGGTGGAACTTTGAGTAGTACATCTGGTTGTTCATTTTGCTTAGAAGTAGAACTGACCTGAGGTATATTTGCATACTGACTGAGGCTGCTGCTAAGTAAACAGGTTTGGCTGGATGGTCAGGAACTTGGGAGGAGTATGATTGGAAATTTGGTGACAAAGAGGTCTGGGGAAGAGGTATGTGGATAGGCCTTTCTGAGTGGGCTAGAAGCATGAAGATATTTGTATCCCATGCGAATGCTCACCAGGGGGTGACTTCAGCAGAGGAAGTCTCTAATAACCAAATGGTTAAGATGACCTCTCCTGTGGATACAAGTCATCGGCTTTCCTTGGCCACTCCTGCAATTGCCTGATGGACTCATGAACAAAGTGAGCATGTGGTAGGTTATGCATGGGATCAGCAACATGGTCTACCTAGGGCCATTGCTGACCTGGCTCTGGCCACAACTAAGTGCCCGATCTGCCAGAAGTGGAGATCCACACTCAGTCCTCCATATGCACCATTCCCTGAGGTGACCAGCCTCTTATCTGGTGGCAGGTTGATTACACTGGACCGCATCTCACATGGAAATGGCAGTGGTTTTTTCTACCTGAATAGACACATACTCCAGAAATGGGTTTACCTTCTCTGCATGCAATGTTTCCACAGAAACGACCATATGTGAACTTATGGAATGCCTTATCCACCATCATGGCATTGCCACAGCATTGCTTCTGATTAAGGAACCCGCTTCACAGCAAATGAAGTACAGGAATGGGCAGATACTCATGCAATTTTCTGATTTTACCATGTTTCCCATCATCCAGAGGCAGCTAGGTTGATAGAATGGTAGAGTAGCCTTTTGAAGACCCAATTACAGGGCCAACTAGGAGACAATACCTTGCAGTGCTGGCACAGTGTTCTCCAGGAGGCTGTGCATGTTCTGAATCAGTATCCACTGTATGGTGCTGTTTCTGCCATAGCCAGGATGCACGAGTCCAGTAATCAATGGGGTGGAAATGGGAGACGTACTACTCAATATCACCCTTAGTGATCTACTAGGAAAGTGTTTACTTCCTATCCCTGAAACCTTAAGCTCTGTTAGTCTGCAGATTTTGGTTCTAAAAGGATGATTGCTCCTATCAGGGGACACAACAATGATTCCATTGAACTGGAAGTAAAGATCACCACCTGGCCACTGTGGGCTTCTCATGCCACTGAATCATTAGCCACAAAAGAGGATTACTGTTCTGCCTGTGGCAATTGATCCTGATTATCAAGGGTAACTAGGACTGCAAGTACACAAAGGAGGTAAAGAAGAGTGTGTTCCAGGGATACTGGAGATCCCCTGGGGCATCTCTTACTACTACAGAGGCTTATGATTATAGTCAAAGGAAAACTGCAACAACCAATTCCAGGTATGACTACCAATGGCCCAGAAACTTCAGGAATCAAGATCTGGGTCATCCTACCTGGCAAAGAACCATGCCCAGCTGCAGTCTTGCTGAGGTTAAAGGGAACATGGAATGGGTAGTAGAAGAAGGTAGTGCTAAATATGAACTACGAACACGTGACTAGTTACAGAAATGAGCACTGAGATTCTATGAATATTTCCTCCCTCTTTTGTAATGAATGTGTTTGCATTTGTTCATAAGCAAATATCTTGTTTTCCTCTTATCGTTTGACATAAATTGTATCGTTCATGTTATAATATTTAAAACATAGGATAAGGATATTAAGAGTGACTGTTTCCTAAGGTCTTGCACTCTATTCTAGAGAGATGTAGTATGCATCTCTTGTATGCAGGGCAGTTGAGTATTGTTAGGTGAAACCTATGTCTGCTATTGTATTCTATTTGGAAATTAAGCATGTTTCAAGGTGATGTGTATAGCTGCCAAGTTGACAAGGGGGTAGACTGTGATGCTTAACTTCTGGTGTTGTAGGGTAAATGTTTCTGTTTCAATAGTGGGAAATTGGAATTAAAATAGGGGCACTGGACCCAAAGAATTATGAAAGCCTGAAGGGGAAGCTCCATGAGATGAAAGTCTGAGAGTCACTGATAGAATGATGTTTGATCCTTCACTTTTCTAATGTATTAACCTTAATGGAGGACAGCAGGAGCTGGCTTCTGCCACAGCCACAAGTGATGTCCCAAAGGCAGTGTTCTGGAGCATGGAAGGCAGATTTTGTCAGGGTCAATACAGCAGGAAAAGCCATCCTGGCAGAGCCCAATGGTTCTGTTAGCAGAGGCTGCTGCTGGCTTGGAGCTGCCCATACCTAGGTGGTTTGCACTGTATTGATTCTTCATTTTCTTCTCTTTCTGCTTTCTTTTGTGTTCAGGATCCTGTTGGTAGTTTTTTGTTTGTTTGTATTTTTTTTGCAATCTGAATCAGATGTGCTTCATGTGGGACAGGATCCTGGGTTTGGCTCTGTTTGTGCTTGTGTTTATTCTTATTCTTGGGAGGCTGAATATGCATCATATGGCAACTGAAAGAAACAAAGCAAAAGTCAGATGAATAGATGAAGAATCCCCTGCTCCTATCATCTGTTCTTCTCAGTAAGTTATAAAGGAACAAACTTGGGCATAGAAAAACCACCTCCATGCCTTTTTCCCCCCATTTGCCTTCTTCTAGACCAAGAAGAGACTCACTGGGCCAGTGTGGAGGTGGAAGCCAGCTACATAGTCCTTAAAATATGATTAAAAGAGCCCCCAGGAATAGGAGGCTTCTCAATGAGGGAGCGGAGCCTGCCAGAAACATTTGTTTTTGAGGAGTTCCAATTGGTTGATTGATTTTCCTTCATTGCTTGTGCTTTTGGGTGTAATGTTTAAGAAGTTACTTCTTATCACCAGGTCTTCAAGATTCTTCCCTATATTTTCTTCTGGGAGTTTTATGGTGTTGGTTCTGATATTTAGGTCCTTAATGCACATTGAGTTAATTTTGTATAGCATGTAAGGTGAGAGTCCTCTTTCATTCATTTGGCTATTGATATCCAGTTGTCTCATGCCCATTTATTCAAAAGACTATTCTGTCCCAGTTCAGTGGATTTGGGGGATCTTCTTGGAGACCTATTGAGCATAGATTTGGTGGCCCATCTCTGCACTCTCATTTTGACTCAATTGGTGAATATTTCTATCTTTTTTTGCTATTACCGTGCTTTTTTGATCACTGTTGATTTGTAGTAAGTGTTAAAATCAGGAAATGTTAGTCCTCCCATTTTGTTCCTTTTTTTAAGAATATTTTTGCTATTTGAGGTCTTTTTCACTTCCTAATGAATGTGATAACTAGTTTTTCAAAGTCTTCAATTTTGGTTCTAGGAATTTTGATTGATATTGCATTGAATCTTAGAGCAATTTGGGTAGAACTGACATTTTCACTACATTAAACCTTCCTATTCATGAGCAGGCAATGTCTTTCCACCTGTTTAGATCTTCTTTGATATCTTTTAGCAATGTTTTTAGTTATGTGTCTACAGGTCCTTTACATCTCTGGTTAAGTTTATTCCTAGATACTTGATTCTTTTAGTTGCTATTTTGAATTGAATATTTTCCTTAATTGTCTCCTTGGGTCATTGCTTGTGTATAGAACTCTTACTGATGTTTGCATTAGTCTTCCATCCTGTCACTTTGGTACATTTGTTTATTATCTCAAGAAGCTTTGTCATAGTTTTCTCAGGCTTTTTCAAGAACAGTATCATGTCATCTGCAAATAATGAAGGGTTTACTTTTTCCTTTCCAATTTGGATGCCTTTTATTTCTTTTTCCTGCCTGGTTGCTCTAGCTAGAACTTCCACTACAGTGTTGAATAGCAGTGGTGACAGAGGGCATCCTGGTTTCATTCATGATCTTAGGGGGAAGGCTTTCAGTCTCTTACCATTGGGGATGATGCTCACTCTGGGTTTTTCATGTGTTCCATTTATCATATTGAGGAACTTTTCCTTAGATTCCTCCCTTTTGAAATATTTTTATTAAAAAGGAGTGTTGAATTTTGTCAAATGCTTTTTCAGTACCAGTCGAAATGATGATATAGGCTTTTTTTTAATCACATAAAAGCATTATTTATGTTCAGTGACAATATGTTACTGTTGGAAAAGGAAATTTAAGCCTTAAGTTGATGACTGAAAATTCCAGCAACTTCTTTTTTTTCAATGTTTTAAAATTTTTATTAATAAAATCAATCAATGTACAACACGAACATTCTTAACATATGAACATTCCATACTTGGTGTGCAATCAATGACTCATAATATCATTACATAATTGTATATTCATCATCATGTCATTTCTCATAAAATTTACAACACTCCAGAAAAAGAAAAAGCTCAAACATGCCATACCCCTTATGCCTCCCTCTCATTGACCACTAGTATTTCCATCTACCCAATTTATTTTAACATGTGTTCCCTTTATTATTTATTTTTAATCCATACATTTTACTCATCTGTCCATACCATAGATAAAAGGAGCATCAGACACAAGGTTTCCACAATCACACAGTCACTTGCGAGAGCTATGTCAGTATCTAATCATCTTAAAGAAACCTGGCTATGGGAACATAGCAGTACAGTTTCAGACACTTCCCTCTTGCCTCTCTTAAACATCTTGAACTAAAAAGTGGTTATCTATATAATGTGTAAGTATAACCTCCAAGATAACTTCTCAACTCTACTTGAAACTCTCAGCCCCTGACACTTTATTTTGTTTCATTTCTCTCTTCCCCCTTTCAGTCAAGACTGTTTCTCAATCACTTCACGGTGAGTCTCAGCTTGTTCTAGGAATTCTGTCCCATGCTGCCAAGGAGGTTTACACCCCTGGGAGTCATATCCCATGTAGAGAGGGGGAAGGCAGTGAGTTTGCTTACCATGTTGGTTGAGAGATAGGCTACATCTGAGCAACAAAAGAGGTTCTCTGGAGGTGACTCTTAGGCTTAATTTTAAGTAGGTCTACTTTATCCTTTGCAGGGATATGTTTCATATGAACAAACCCCATGATTGAGGGTTTTCCCTATTGATTTGTTGTGCTTACTGCTTGCAAGAATATCAGGCCTTCTCCATATGGGGAATTTGAATTTTCCCCCTTTCTTACCATTCCCCTTAGGGGGCTTTGAAAATACTTTTTTATTCACTGTTCAAATCCTCCTGGGATTTATCAGGGCATCACTCTGGACAAACCTACAAAATCTCATGCTCTACTCAGCGTTACATGTACTTATGGTGTTCAATTAAGCAGTGCATATAAGTTATATTAGGAGATGCACTAGTCAAAATACAAATTATGTACCAAGTGTATTAGTTAGGGTTCTCTAGAGAAACAGAATCAACAGGGAACACTGGCAAGCATAAAATTTATAAAAGTGTCTCAGGTGACCGCGGGAACTCAGAGTCCAAAATTGGCAGGGCAGGCTGTGAAGCCAATGATTCCAATGCAGTATCTGGACAAACTCCACAGGAGATGCTCGTGAACTGAAGCAGGAACAGAGACTGTCTCTTCTGAATCCTCCTTAAAAGGCTTCCAGTGATTATATTAAGCATCACTCATTGCGGAAGACACTCCCCTTTGGCTGATTACAAATGGAATCAGCTGTGGACGCAGCTGACATTATCGTGATTTAATTCTATGGAATGTCCTCATCACGACAGGCCAGCACTTGCCCAACCAGAGAAACAGGTACCACCACTTGGCCAAGCGGACACATGAACCTCACCATGACATCCCATGCCTTGTCAACTTGCCAGCTATACACACCACCTTAAAACATATCTAATTTCTAAATAAAAAGAAAGTAAACATTTTCCTTTCACCTAACAATACTCAACTGTCCTGCATATAACTGGAAACACAGTAAATTTTTCCAGAATAGGGTGCAAATACTTGGGTAATATTCATTCTTAAACTTGATATATTACAACTTAAATAGTATAACATAAGCAAAACAAAACAGTCCTCCTTTCTGTAACTGATCATGTGGTCGAAGTTCATATTCATCACTACCTTCTTCCACTACCCATTCCATGTTCCCTTTACCTTCAACAAGCACTTCAGCTGATCGTGGTTCTTTGCCTGAGGGGTGACCCAAACCTTCATTCCTGAAGTTTCAGAGCCACTGGTAGTCCTGCCTGGATTGGATTGTTGCGGTTACCCATTGATTTTAATCACAGAACATGGTAGTACTAATAGACACCCTAGGGGATCTCCTATATTCCAAAAAAGCTGTTCTTTACCTCCATTATGTAGTTGCAGTCCTACTTTCCTCGATAGTCAGGGTCGATCACCCCAGACAATAATGTAATCCCTTTCTTGGTTTCTTGATCCAGTGGCATAAGTAGCTCCAAGTGAACAGGTGGCAGTCTTAGATTCCAGTTCAACGGAATCACTGTTCTCTTTCCTGGTGGAAGCACTCCCCATTTTGGAACTAAAACCTGTAGACCAGCAGAGCTCAGGATCGCAGGGACAGGAAGCAAAAATTTTCCTAGTGTATCAGTAGGGGTAATAGTGAGTAGTACCACTCCCATTCCCACACCTTTGTGGTTGGACCCATGGATCCTGGCTATGGGAGAAACAGCACCATGCAGTGGACATTGATTCAGAACATATACAGCTTCCTGGAGAACATTACCCCAGCCTTTCAAGATATTACCACCTAGTTGGCACCATAATTGAGTTTTCAAATGCCATTCCACCGTTCTATCAATCCAGCTGCTTCTGGATGATGGGGGACATGGTAAAACCAGAGAATGCCATGAGCATGTGCCCATCCCCACACTTCATTTGCTGTAAAGTATGTTCCTTGATCAGAAGCAATGCTATGTGGAATACCATGACAGTGGATAAGGCATTCTGTAAGCCCATGGATGGTAGCTTTGGCAGAAGCATTGCATGCAGGGAAAGCAAACCCATGTCCAGAGTATGTGTCTATTCCAGTTAGAACAAATCTCTGCCCCTTCCATGAAGGGAGTGGTCCAATGAAATCAATGTCCCACCATGTAGCCGGCTGGTCACCTCAGGGAATGGTGCCACATCAGGGACTGAGCGTAGGTTTCTGCTGCTGGCAGACTGGGCACTCAGCAGTGGCTGTATCCAAGTCAGCCTTGGTGAGTGGAAGTCCATGTTGCCGAGTCCATGAATAATCTCCGTTTCTACCACCATGACCACTTTGTTCATGAGCCCATTGGGCAATGACAGGAGTTACTGAAGAAAGAGGCTGACTGGTATCCACAGAATGGGTCATTTTATTGACTTGATTATTAAAATCTTCCTCAGCTGAAGTCACCCTTGGGTGTACATTCCCATGGGATGCAAATATGTCCATGTTGTTTGCAGACCTGGAAAGGTCTATCCACATACTTTTTCCCTAGACCTCTTTGTCACCAATTTTTCCAATTATGGTCTTTCCAAGTCCCTGACTATCCAGACAAACCATTAGCAATAGCCCATGAGTCAGTACACAAATGCACCTCTGGCCAGTTTTCCTTCCAAGCAAAATGAACAAACAGGTGCACTGCTCGAAGTTCTGCCTACTGGAAGGATTTCGCCTCACCACTATCCTTCAAGGACATCCCAGAAAGGAGTTGTAATGCTGCAGCTGTCCACTTTTGGTTGGTATCTGCATACCATGCTGAACTATTGGTAAACCAGGCCTGAATTGTCTCTTCCTCAGTCAATTCCCTGTAAGGAACTCCCCAAGAGGCCTTAGCTCTGGTCTGGGAAAGAGAAGTAACGTGGCAGGAGTGGAAACCATGGGCATTTGGGCCACTTCTTCATGTAACTTATTTGTGCCTTCAGGACCTGCTCTGACCCTATCTCGTATATGCCATTTCTATTTTACAATAGAGTGCTGGTGCACATGCCCAACTTTATGGCTTGGTGGGTCAGACAATACCCAGCTCATGATAGGCAACTCAGGTCTCATGGTAACATTGTGGCCCATGGTTAAGAGTTCAGTCTCTACTAAGGCCCAGTAGCATATCAAAAGCTGTTTCTCAAATGGAAGGTAGTTATCTGCAGCAGATGGTAAGGCTTTGCTCCAAAATCCTAAGGGTCTGCATTGTGATTGTCCTAAAGCGGCCTGCCAAAGTCTCCAGACACCATCTCTATTCACCATTGACAGTTCCAACACCATTGGTTATGCTGGATCTTATGGCCCAAGTGGCAGAGCAGCTTGCACAGGAGCCTGGACCTGTTGCAGAGCCTCCTCTTGTTCAGGTCCCCACTCAATATTAGCAGCTTTTCTGGTCACTCAATAAATGGGCCAGAGTAGCATACCCAAATGAGGAATATGTTGTCGCCAGAATTCAAAGAGACCAATTAGGCATTGTGCCTCTTTTTTGGTCATAGGAGGGGCCAGATGCAGCAACTTATCCTTCACCTTAGAAGGGGTATCTCGACATGCCCCGCACCACTGGACGCCTAGAAATTTTGCAGAGGTGGGAAGCCCCTGTATTTTTTGTTGGATTTATCTCCCATCCTCTGACACACAAATGCCTTTGCAGTAAGTCTAGAGTAGTTACTACTTCTTGCTCACCAGGTCCAATCAACATGATATCATCAATATAAGGGACAGTGTGATGTCTTTTGGGGGGGAGAAATGATCAAGGTCCCTGTGGACAAGATTATTACATGGGACTGGAGAGTTAATGTACCCCTGAGGTAGGACTGTAAAAGTATATTGCTGACCTTGCCAGCTGAAAGCAAACAGTTTCCGATGGTCCTTACTAATAGCTGTTAAGAAAAATGCATTTGCCAGATCAATAGCTGCATACCACGTACCAGGAGATGTATTGATTTACTCAAGCAATGATACCACATCTGGAAAAGCAGCTGCAATTGGAGTTACCACCTGGTTGAGCTTATGATAATCCACTCTCATCCTCCAAGACCCATCTGTTTTCTGCACAGGTCAAATAGGAGAGGTGAATGGGGATGTGATGGGAATCATCATCCCTGCATCCTTCAAGTCATTACCAGTGGCAATAATCTCTGCAATCCCTCCAGGAATTCGGTATTGCTTCCAATTTACTATTTTGCTAGGTATGTTGCTTCCTATGAAATGGAGCACGAAGGATATTAAGAAATCATTAGAAAGACAGATGGGACCAGGGGGTTTGAAGCTTAGCAGTAAAGACAACAGAAAACTTTATTCTTAACTAGTTTCTGCTTATATACTGCAGAGCTTACGTGAAAAAAAGCATGCATACATTTCGTGATAAAGTAGAGTGCTTACTTTTCAGTATTTTACTCCATACATACAAGAGATAGCCAAAAAGACCATGGTGTATAAGAAAAAACAAACATTCTCTTCCTCCCAGACTGTCCTCTAATTAAGCAGATAACAGTCTCCACAGTTTACTGCCAATGCCACTCTAATATCAGCTGCTTCCAATAAATTCCACTCTGAGCCAACTGCTTCCAATAAATTGCACAGGTTTTCCATTAACCCTTGCTCCTACAGGCAGGGACAGTTCTAGGGGCTTCCACTTGCCCTTTCCCACCATAATAACCCTCACTGTATGAATTAGAGAGCCAATGTGGTGATTCTGCCAATTGTTCTGTATGATTATACCAATTTTGCATACTGGAACTGGGGAAATAACTACCAAATGGGTCGCGGGGCCCACTGGACCCACTGTGAGATGGACCTGAGCTAAAACTCCATTGATCACCTGGCATTCATAAGCCCCCACTCTGACTAGTGGACCAGAGTGACATTTTGGGTCCCCTGGAATTAATGTCATTTCTGAATCAGTGTCTAACAATCCCCAAAATATCTGATCATTTCCTTTTCCCCAGTGCACAGTTACCCTGGTAAAAGGCTGTCAGTCTCTTTGCGGAAGCCTTGGAGGAAGATTAACAGTATAAATTTGCGGCAGTGTAACAGGGTTCTCCCCTAAAGGGACCTGGTCTCCCCTTCATTCAAGGGACTCTGGGTCTGTAAATTGTTTCAAGTCTGGAAATTGAGTAAGGGACTGTGATTCTGTGTTTTTCTAACTCAGGTTAGACTTCTGTTCACTTGACCTAGAACTCTTGTTTATACATCTCGAACAAGAATTTAGTAGACTGTCCTTCTGTTGTATTTTAGGTACCCCATGATTTACTAGTCAATGCCACAAATCTCTGCGAGTCATAATTTTGACACCTACTTTGAGTTTTCTGTCTATTATAGTAGCCACGTCTACCCTGTCTTTGGCGATTAAGTGCCACCATCTGGCTTCTGCCAAATCAGGATCCCATCATACCCATTGTGTTTAAGGATTCCAGCTCAGTGACAGCAGTTCCCACAGTAAAATCTGACCTACAGAGAAGTGCAACCATGGAGCTGTTCAGGGATGGTGGTGCTAGTCTCACAAATTTATTTCTCACTGTTTTGGTAAAAGGTGCATCCTTCAGACATTACTGTGGTGTAAGAGCAGGCTTTGCATGATAAATGCACTCCAACATTCCAATCTCTCTAAACCTCTGGATCCCCTCATCTACGTTATACCAGGGCAGTTCTGGCATTTCAACCTCAGGTAATGTCGGCCACCTTTTGATCCATGTTTCAACCAACCATCCAAACAAACTGTTAATGGCTTTTCTAACCCCTCAAGCTATAACATTGAATGCAGAATCTCTGCTAAGTGGGCCCACATTAATAAATTCAGCCTGATCCAGCCTTATATTCCACCCACCATTATCCCACACCCTTAAAATCCATTGCCACACATATTCCCCTGATTTCTATCTATATAAATTGGAAAACTCACACAGTTCTTTTGGAGTATAATGTACGTCCTCATGTGTGATACTTTGTATCTCACCTTTAGGGGCCTGTTTGGACTTCTGTCTAGGCATAGGTCTGGAAGAAATGAGGGATGGTCAGGTTGGATCATGAAAAGAATTAGAAGTGTCTTCCAAGCCATTTGCTTCAGGGCCTTCATTTGCAGTTTCATCTGGTGAAACAGGATTAATCACTCTAGGGCTAATCCATTCATGAGGAGGTTGGGTGGCCAACTCCTGAAGGCAGGCTGGAGGTGGGGCAGTTATGGCGTCAGGGCAAACCATATACAGGATTATCTAGAGAAGACTCAGCATGAGCTAGGGTTTCAACCTCACCCCTGACATCATTATCAATTCATATGTCACCATTCCATTTCTCAAGGTCCCTTCCTTTCCAATCAATGCCCTCACTTTAATGGCAGACACCATGCAAGATTGAGATTTCACTTTATGTTGTAAAGTTGCTACTCTAACAATAAGATTCTGAGTCTGATTTTTGGAGATATCAAGTCTACAACTACAGGAAATAAGATTTTCCATCAGGACATTAATAGAAGCATCTACATCTTTCAGATGGGATTTAGCTTCTTGTTTGAAGACTTAAACCCATACCTTTCACTCCTTAATGTATCCAGTGTACTGAACAACAACCAGCCCACATCTCTATATCTCTTATTTCTACAAAACTGTAAAGGTGTCAAAAACATTATCCCCAAGAGCCTGGTTTCATACAACTGAAGCATTAGGAGAATTGAATGGTGATATTTTGACTATCTTTTTTGCCAACTCACTCCATGGATTGGCAGTGTCATTCTGATTATGGGAATCAGAGTCCTTAGTGCCTTTGAGTCCAGTTGGAGTAGAAAAACATTCATAAAAACCCATTTTTAGGATTCTGTTTCGTAAGAACTGCTCCTGGTACCAAGATGTATTAGTTAGGGTTCTCTAGAGAAACAGAATCAACAGGGAACACTCGCAAATACAAAATTTATAAATGAGTTTCATGTGAACGCAGGAATGCGGAGTCCAAAACTGCAGGGCAGGCTGTGAATCCCACGATTCTGATGGAGGTTCTGGACAAACTCCACAGGAGAGGCTGGCCAACTGAAGCAGGAAGAGAGCCTGTCTCTTCTGAATCCTCCTTAAGAGGCTTCCAGTGATTAGATTAAGCATCACTCATTGCAGAAGACGCTCCCCTCAGCTGATTCCAAATAGAATCAGCTGTGGACACAGCTGACATGATCATGATTTAATTCTATGGAATGTCCTCATTGCAACAGACAGGCCAGCACTTGCCCAACCAGACAAACAGGTACCAACACTTGACCAAGTTGACACATGAACCTGACCATGACACCAAGTAAACGGTTTTTTGCTTTAGTCTCACACATAAGTTAAAGTTATGAAATATGAATTACCATCTATTTTCAACACCCTGTAATATGGAGATTCCTTTTTTCTTCCATTAGCAAAAATGTTTTTTAATTTGTACTTTTAGTCACAATCATTGTACGCTGTAGGCATTCTTAAATGCCTAATTAGATTTCAGTCTTTATCATTTATCTCTACTTTTGATTTCATTTGTGCCCCAGCCCTCCTCCATCATTCTCACATTCAGCTTCATTCAGTGTACTAACATTATCGTATTGCCGTTACGTAGCATTGTGCTATCCATCTCTGAATTTTAAAAATCAGTCCGGTTGCACAATCTGTATTCCTTCAGCTCCCCTTACACAATATCCACCCTATTTCTATCTCCTGATGGTCTCTGTTCTTAACTGAAATTCCCCATTCATTTAATAATGTGAGTTCATATCAGTGAGACCATACAATATTTGTCCCATTTTTCTGATTAATCCCATGAGCACAATGTCCTCAAGGTCCATCCATGTTGTTACATATTTCATAACTTTATTCTGTCTTACAGCTGCATAATATTCCACTGAATGTATATATGACAACTTGTTCAGCCACTCATTTGTTGATGGATGTTTTCCTGTTTCCATCACTTGACAATTGTAATTAATGCTGCTATAAACATTGGTATGCAAATGTCTGTTTGTGTCCATGCACTTATGTCCTCTGAGTAGATACTTATCAATGGTATTGTCAGGTTATATGCAATTCTCTATTTAGCTTTTTGAGGAACCACCAAATTGCCTTTCACAGCAGTTGTGCCATTTGACATTCCCACCAACAGTGGATAAGTGTTCCTCTTTCTCCACATCCCCTCAAGCATTTGCCATTTTCTGTTTTATTTATAATGGCCATTCTGGTGGGTGTGAAATATCTCACTGTGGTTTTGATTTGCATTTTTCTAATAGCCAGGGAGGTTGATCATCTCCTCATGTGCCTTTTCACCATTTGTATTTCCTCTTCTGAGAAGTGTCTGTCCATGTCTTTTGCCCATTTTGTAATTGGGTTGTTTGTCTTTTCGTTGTTGAGTTGAACAATCTCTTTATATATTCTGGATACTTGACCTTTATCTGATATATCATTTCCAAATATTATCTCCCACTGTGTAGGCTGTGTTTTTACTTTCTTCACAAAGTTCTTCAATGCACAAAAGTGTTTAATTTTGAGGAGTTCCCATGTATCTATTTCTTTCTTTAATGCTCATACTCTGGGTGTGAGATATAGGAAACCACCTCCTGTTATAAGATTTAAAAAATATTTTCCTACATTTTCTTCTAAAAATTTTATAGTCTTAGATCTAATGTTTAGGCCTTTGATCCATTGTGAATTAAAAAATGAACTACAAAAATCCAATTTTTGTATAGGGTGTGAGATATGGATCCTCTTTCATTATTTTGCATGTGGATATCCAGTTCTCTAGGCACCATTTATTTTTTTATTATTATTATTTTTTTTTTTTTAAATTTGCATATGGGCAGGAGGCACCAGGGATCGAACTCCAGACCTCCAGCATGGCAGGTCGGAGCTCTGCCTGCTGAGCCATGGCAGCCGCCCGGCACCATTTATTGAAGAGACTGTTTTGTCCCAGGTGAGTTGGCTTGACTGCCTTATCAAAGGTCAATCATCCATGGATGAAAGAGTCTTTATCTGAACAATCTATTCAATTCCATTGATCAGTATATTTATCATTATGGCATTACCATGGCATTTTGACCACTGTAGCTTTGTAATATGCCTTAAAGTCAGCTAGTGTGAGACCTCCGACTTCATTTTCCTTTCTCAGGATATTTTTTAGCTATTTGGGGCACCCTGCCCTTCCAGACATATTTAGTTATTGGTTTTTCTGTTTCTGAAATGTAAGTTTTTGGGATTTTAATTGGTATTGCATTGAATGTATAAATCAATTTAGGTAGAATTGACATCAAACTATGTTTAGTCTGCCAATCTATGAACACAATATGGCCTTTCATTTATTTAAGTCTTCTGTGATTTCTTTTAGCAATTTCTTGTAGTTCACTTTGTATAGGTCTTTTGTATCCTAAGTCAAATTTATTCCTAAATATTTTATTCTTTTGGTTCTAATTGTAAATGGAATTTTTTCTTGATTTTCCCTCAGATTTTTCATTCCTAGTGTATAGAAACACTGCAGATTTTTCAGTGTTGATCTTGGAACCTGACACTTTGCTGTACTAATTTAATGGCTCTAGTAGTTTTGCTATGGATTTTCAGGGTTTCAACGAATATTATCATATCACCTACAATAGTGAGATTTTACTCCTTCCTTTCAAATTTTGATGTCTTGTATTTCTTCTTATTGTCTAATTTGCTCTGCTAGAACTTCCAACACAATGTTGAATAATAATGGTGATAGTGGACATCCTTGCCTTTTTCCTGATCTTAGGAGTGAAGTTTTCAGTTTCTCCCCTTTGAAGATGATGTTAAATGTTGTTTTTTCATGTATTCCATCTATCATTTTGAGGAAATTCCCTTCTATTCCTATCCTTTGAAGTATTTTCAAGAAGAAAGGATGTTGAATTTTGTTAAATGCCTTTCTGCAACAATCAAGTGACCATGTGGCTTTTCTGCTTTGATTTCTTGAAATGGTGTATTACATTAATTGATTTTCTTATGTTGAACCACCCTTGCATACCTGGGATGCATCCTACTTAGTCACGATGTATAATTCTTTCTATGTGCTGCTGGGTTCGATAAGCAATAATTTTGTTGAGGATTTTTGCATCTATATTCATTAAAGAAATTGGTCTGGAATTTGCTTTTCTCACAATATCTTTACCTGACTTTGGCATGAAAGTGATGTTGGCTTCATAGAATGAGTTATGTAGCCTTCTCTCCTCTTCAATTTTTTTGAAGTGTTTGAGCAAGATTGGTACTAATTCTTTCTTCAATGTCTGGTAGAATTCAATGTGAAGCCATCTGATCCTCAACTTTTCTTTTTTGGGAAATTCTTAATAACTAATTCAATTTCTTTACTTGTGATTGTTTGTTGAGATCATCTATTTCTTCTCGAGTCAATGTTGGTTATAAATGCCTTTCTAGGAAGTTGTGCATTTCATCTACATTGTCGAACTTATTACCATAAAGCTGTTCATAGTACCCTCTCATTACTTCCTTTATTTCTGTGGGGTCAGTGGTTATGTCTCCTCTTCCATTTCTGATTTTATTTATTTGCATCCTCACTCTTCTTCTTTTTGTTAACCTCATTAAGGGTCCATCAATTTTATTGATTTTCTCATAGAACCAACTTCTGTTCTTGTTGACTTTCTCAATTGTTTTCATGTTCTCAATTTCATTTATTTCTGTTTTAGTCTTCATTATTTCTTTCCTTTTTGGTTGCTTTGGGATTAGTTTGCTGTTCTTTCTCTAGTTCTTCCAAGTGAACAGTTAATTTTTTTCATCTCTTCTACTGTGCCTTTCATTCCCATAAATTTGTTTTTTCAAACTTTCAATTTTTCAGACTCTCAATTTCTTCTTTTTGTTCATCCCTTGCCTTCTTTATATCCTCCCTCAATTCACTGATGTGATTTTTGGTGAGGTTTTCCATGTCTGTTCCAACATTCTGAATTAATTGTCCAAACTCCTGTATCTCATTTGAATTGTGGTTTGTTCCTTTCATGGGCCATATCTCCAATTTTACAAGTTTGATTCGTAATTTTTTGCTGGCTTCTAGGCACTTAATGTCCTTAATGAGTTCATTCTGGAAATTGTTTTCACTGTTTTTACATAGGATTTTCTTGCTGGATGACTTTGTTGTCTATGCATTCTTTGATATTCAGTTCAGCTTGTTCTAGACCTCTAGCTTAGGTTTTATTTAACAAATCAGAGTTTTTCAGTTCTTGTTTCTTGCCCTGCCTTTATGGTGCCATTTATTTTCCCTTAGGGGGGGTCTAGTTAGGTATTGTAGACCCCAGTCAGACTTTCCCAGACCAAACTGTTCTCCTCTCAGGAGGAAAGAGTCACCTACATCAGTTTTCCCTGAGGGTGACACCCAGCAGGTTGAAAGACTTTCCTATGAAGGTCTAGACTCTGTATTTTTTCTATCCTGCCCAGTATGTACTGCTTGTGCGCCTGCGGGTCCCACCAGCATAAGGTGAACTGTTATCTTTAACTTCAGCAGACTCTCCCTGCTGGGGTTGTGGTCAAAACAGAGGAGAGGTTGTAGGCTGGGTTTAATCACTACAGTTTTCCAGACCCTGGGGTCTGAATCCCTTGAGGGAGGGATTCCACCTGAGCTGGGCCCAACCTCTCTCCTCAGGAAGGCACAGCTTCCAGACAAACACTCAAGCAAGCTTAATTCTGCCCTTGCCAGGGGCAGTTGGAGACTGAGAAGCAGTTCTGCATGGGATCGCAGCTGGTGCAGCTTGACCAGACTGTTCTACACTCTGTGTCCGGTTGCTGATATCTCACCAGCAGTTGTTCTGTACTGTTCCTGGGTATTTACTAGCTGCTCTAGTGGAGGAACTTTTATTCTTAGTATTTTTCTTCTATTTGCTTTGGGGTTAGTTTGCTGTTCTTTTTCTAGTTCCACCAGATGAGCAGTTAAGGCCTTTATTTTTCTTCATTCTTCTTTTTTAATATAGGCATTTGGGGCTACATTTCTCTCTCAGCACTGCCTTTGCTGTATCCCATAAGATCTGATATATTGTGTTCTCATTTTAATTCATCTCCAGACATTTACCAGTTTCTCCAGCAATTTTTTCTTTGAACAACTGATTAAAACTGTGTTATTTAATTCCCATATATTTGTGAAGATTTTTTTTATTCCTTTTTGTGTGTGTGTGTGTGGTAATCGATCTCCAGTTTCATCCTCCTGTGATGAGAGAAATTGCATTGAATAATTTCAATCTTTTAATTTATAAAGACCTGTTTTGTGTCCCCAGTATATGATTTCTCCTGGATAATGTTACTAATAAGCACTCTAGAGTACAATGTATATCCAGGTGTATTGGGATGTAACTACACAGAAACATATATGACTGTTAGGTCAAATTCATTTATCACACTGTTTAAGTTCTCTATTTCCATGTTGATCCTCTGTCTGGTTGTTCTGTCTATAGAGGACAGTGGTATATTGAAGTCTCCCACTATTATTGTTGAAACATCTATTTCATCCTTCAGTCTTGCCAAATTTTGCCTCATGTACTTTGGAGCTCTTTGATTGGAGCATAACCATTTATGATTGTTATTTCTCCTTGGTGACTTGTCATTTGTTAATATGTAGCATCCTTCTGTCTTAAAATGTGTTGATATTTAAAGTCTAACTTGTCTGATATTAGTATAGCTACTCTTGCTTTCTTTTACTTACAGCTTGAAGGAACAACATTTTCCATCTTATCATTTTCAATCTATTTGTATCCCTGAGTCTAAGATGAGTCTCTTATAAGCAGCATATAGGTGGATCATATTTAACCCATTTTGCTAATCTGTATCTTTTACTTGGTGGGTTAAGTCTCTTTGTAGTCAAAGTTATTTCTGTAAAGGCATTTATTGGATCTACCATCTTATCCTTTTTTCACATAAGGAAGCATTTACTTGACGTTTAACATGAAATCACACAGATAAAATGGGCATAAACAAATCTACTCCAAAGCATTACACAGATAGTACAGCATAACAAAGATAACAAAGGACAAAGTAAAACAATGAAAACTAAATGGCAGCTGTATACAGTCAGACAATTGTATCTTTCAACCTAGAAAGGCTTTTGCAAAATAATAATCTTTCATCACAGATGACGAATCTTCAACATCGCCCTGCAAAATGTGTTACTTTAGCATTTCTTACTGTTTTCTCCGCGGTCTTCCTTTAGTATGGCTGGTAATCATTTTAGTGATTGCCACCCCTAGCCATACCTTGACATCTGTGCTCTGTTGGTCACTGTGGTCTGCATATCCCTGTCCAGATCCATAGTCCCCCTAGTTATTCCCAGTATAATCATATCTGTCATGGCCACTGTAGTTCTGACCACCACCGTAGGCACTATTGTAATTTCCTATCCTTGATTATAACAGTCATTAAATCCTTGGTTCCAGTTTGGGACCTGGCCTCATCCATTACTGCTAGTACCAACTCATCCAGCAATGCAGCAACTCTTTCTCTTTTCTCTGATTGCTATTGCTGCCTCTATAACTTTCAGGGTTATTAAAAATTTGTTTTCACATGTCCCAGAGCAATTTGATGATACCTACTTTCTAATTATTTCTTTACCGGCACTTCATCTGTAAATGTAATAAAATAAAATACTCTTCCTTCATTTGTTTTTGTATCCATGCGCAGTTCAGTACTTTCGATCTCTCCAAATGCTGCAAAGTATTCTTTTATTTGCTCTACAGAAGTATCAGGGCTCAATCAACCCACAAAACTTTTTTTGGGGTTCATTCCCTTTTAAAGCATTCACCCTTTTGGGGTCAATCAATTTGCCATCCAGTTTGTGTTCTTCCAGTTACAAAACCTTATAACTACTAGCAGCATCCTTGAAAAGAACAAATCTGAATCCTCTTTGTTCTAGTTTTCTAGCTGCTGGAATGCAATATACCAGAAATAGAATAGCTTTAAAAAGGGGGAACTTAATAAGTTGCTAGTTTACAGTTCTAAGGCTGAGAAATGTCCCAATTAAAGCAAGTCTATAGAAATATCCAATCTAAGGCCTCTAGGGAAAGATACCTTGGTTCAAGAAGGCCAATGAAATTCAGGGTTTCTCTTTCAAGTGAGAAGGCACATGGCAAACATGGTCAGAGTTTCTCTCTCATCTGAAAAGGCATGTAGCCTCCACGGTGTCATCTGTTTGCTTTCTTTCCTTGCTTCCTGTTTCATGAAGCTCCCCGGGAGACATTTTCCTTCTTCAGACCTTTTTCTTTGGAGAAAGGTCGTGGCTGTAGACTCTCTGCTTCTTGTGGCTATGTCATCCTGCTCTCTCAGAATCTCTTGCTTTCTTCAAAATGTTTCCTCTTTTATAGGATTCCAGTAAACTAATCAAGACCCACCTGGAATGGGTGTGGACACATCTGCACCTAATTCAGTTTAACAACCACTCTTGATTGAGTCACATCTCTAAGGAGATGTCTAGTTAAAATTTCAAACATAGAGTACTGAATAAGGATTAGAAGAAATGGCTGCCTCTACAAAATGGGATTAGGATTAAAACATGGCCTCTCCAGGGAATATATTATTTCAAATATAGTACATTTCAGAAAAACAGTGGTAAATTTCTGAAATACATCGCATTCTGGCTGCTAGCAAACTAGAACAAAGAGGACCTGAGTTTGTTCTCTGGCACACTCTTTTTTTAAATTTTTTAAATTTTATGTTTTTAAATACCAAAAAAAAAAAACACCAAACAAAAGCAAACATTCCTATTTTGCTCATTCCATTCTACATATATAATCAGGAACTCACAATATCATCACATAGTTGCATATTCATCATCATGATCATTTCTTGGAACATCTGCATTTATTTAGAAAAAGAAATAAAATGAAAACAGAAAAAAATTCAAACATACCATACCCTTTCCCCCTCCCTTTCATTGATCACTAGCATTCCAAACTAAATTTATTTTAACATTTGTTCCCACTATTATTTATTTTTATTCCATATGTTCTACTCATCTGTTGACAAGGTAGATAAAAAGAGCATCAGACAAAAAGTTTTCACAATCAAACAGTCATATTGTGCAAGCTATATCATTATACAATCATCTTCAAGAAACATGGCTGCTGGAACACAGCTCTACATTTTCAGGCAGTTCCTTCCAGCCTCTCCATTACATCTTTTTTAAATTTGCATATGGGCAGGAGGCACCAGGGATCGAACTCCAGACCTCCAGCACAGCAGGTCGGAGCTCTGCCTGCTGAGCCATGGCAGCCACCCTCTCCATTACATCTTGAATAACAAGGTGATATCTACTTGATGCATAAGAATAACCTCCAGGATAACCTCTCAACTCTGTTTGGAATCTCTCAGCCATTGACACTTTGTCTCATTTCACTATTTCCCCTTTTGGTTGAGGGGGTTTTCTCAATCCGTTGAAGCTGAGTTTCAGCTCATTCTAGGATTTCTGTTCAATGTTGCCAGGAAGGTCCACACCCCTGGGAGTCATGACCCATGTAGACTCGGGGAGTGTGGTGAGTTTGCTTGTTCTGTTGGCTGGAGAGAGAGGCCACATCTGAGCAACAAAAGAGGTTCTCTTGGAGATTCTTAGACCTGATTTTAAGTAAGCTTGATCAATCCTTTATGGGGTTAAGTTTCATATGAACTAACCCCAAGTCTGGGGGCTCAGTGTATAGCTTTGGTTGTCCACACTGCTTATGAGAAAATCAAGAATCCAACTCAGGGAAGGTGAATTTTCTTCCATTCTCACCATTCCCCGAAGGGCACTTTGCAAATACTTTTTTATTCACTGTTCAAATCACTCTGGGACTTATCGGGGCATCACTCTGGACAAACCAACAAAATCTCATGTCCTACTCAAGGTTCCATGTACTTATGGTGTTCAATTAATCTGTCTACATAAGTTATATTAGGAAATGCACTAGGCAAAATATAAATTTTGTACCAAATAAACATGTCATTGCTTTAGTCTCCCACATAAGTTGAAATTTTAAAATATTAATTACCATCTATTTTCAGCACCATGCAGTAATGACATTTTTTTGTTCTTCCTCATTCAAAAGCTTTTTTTTAATTTGTGCATTTAGTCACTATCATTATACACTCTAGGCATTCCTAGATTATACCATCTCAATCTTTACCGTCTATCTTTCTTTGTGATTTAATTTGTGCCCCCAGCCCTCCTCCCTCTATCATTCTCACATTCAGTGTTTTAACATAATTGTAGTATACTGCTGTCCATTTCTGAGTTTTTACATTCAGTCCTGTTGCACAATCTGTATCCCTTCAGCTCCAATTACCCAATATCTTACCCTATTTCTATCTCCTGATGGTCTCTATTACCAATGAAATTCTCCAAGTTTATTCACTAATGTCAGTTCATATCAGTGAGACCATACAGTATTTGTCCTTTTGTTTCTGTCTAGTCTCACTCAGCATAATGTCCTTAAGGTCCATCCATGTTCTTACATACTTCATAACTTTATTCTGTCTTACAGCTGCATAATATTCCATCGCATGTATATATCACAGTTTGTTTAGCCACCCATCTGTTGATGGATATTTTGGCTGTTTCCATCTCTTTGCAATTGTAAATAATGCTGCTATAAACATTGGTGTGCAAATGTCCGTGTGTGTCCCTGTCCTCAGATCCTCTGAGTATATACCTAGCAATGGTATTGCCAGGTCATATGGCAATTCTCTGTTTAGCTTTTTGAGGAACCGCCAAATTGCCTTCCACAGCAGTTGCACCATTTGACATTCCCACCAACAGTGGATAGTGTTCCTCTTTCTCCACATCCTCTCCAGCACTTGGCATTTTCTGTTTTATTTATAATGGCCATTCTGGTGGGTGTGAGATGATATCTCATGTGGTTTTGATTTGCATTTCTCTAATAGCCAGGGAGATTGATCATTTCTTCATGTGCCTTTTTGCCATTCGGATTTCCTCTTCTGAGAAGTGTCTGCTCAAATCTTTTGCCCATTTTACAATTGCGTTGGCTGTCTTTTTGTTGTTGATTTGGACAATCTCTTTATAAATTCTGGATACTAGACCTTCATCTGATATGTCTTTTCCAAATAGTGTCTCCCATTGTGTAGGCTTTTTACTTTCTTGATGAAGTTCTTTGATGCACAAAAGTGCTTAATTTTGAGGAGTTCCCTTTTATTTATTTATTTCTTCAGGGCTCTTGCTTTGGGTGTAAGGTCTAGAAAACCTAATCCAAGGATAAGATTTATAAGATATTTCCCTCATTTTTTCTTCTAACAGTTTTATGGTCTTAGATCTAATGCTTAGGTCTTTGATCTGTTTTGAGTTAACTTTTGTATAGGGTGTGAGATAGGGGTCCTCTTTCATTCTTTTGCATGTGGATATTCAGTTCTCTAGGCACCATTTATTGAAGAGACTGTTCTGTCTCAGGTGAGTTGGCTTGACTGCCTTATCAAAGGTCAATCGTCCATAGATGAAAGGGTCTTTATCTGAACACTCTATCCAATTCCATTGGTTAGTACATCTATCTTTATGCCATTACCATGGCATTTTGACCACTGTAGCTTTGTAATATGCCTTAAAGTCAGCTAGTGTGAGACCTCTGACTTAATTTTCCTTTCTCAGGATACTTTTAGGTATTCCGGACACCCTGCCCTTCCAGAAATATTTGGTTATTGGTTTTTCTATTTCTGAAATGTAAGTTTATGGGATTTTAATTGGTATTGCATTGAATCTGTAAATCAATTTAGGTAGAATTGACATCTGAACTTTATTTAGTCTTCCAATCCATGAACACGGTATGCCCTTCCATCTATTTAGGTCTTCTGTGATATCTTTTAACAACGTCTTGTAGTTTTTTTTGCATAGGTCTTTTGTCTCTTTAGTTAAATTTATTACTAAATATTTTATTCTTTTGGTTGCAATTGTAAATGGAATTTATTTTCTTGATTTCCCCCAGATTGTTCATTGCTAGTGTATAGAAACCCTACAGACTTTTGAGTGTTTATCTTGTAACCTGTCACTTTGCTGTACTCATTTATTAGCTCTAGTAGTTTTGCTGTAGATTTTTGGGGGTTTTCGACAGATAGTATCATATCATCTACAAACAGTGAGAATTTTACTCCTTCCTTTCCAATTTTGATGCCTTGTACTTCTTTTTCTTGTTTAATTGCTCTGGCTAGAACTTCTAACACAATGTTGAATAACATTGGTGATAGTGGACATCCTTGTCTTGTTCCTGATCTTAAGGGGGAAAGTTTTCAGTTTTTCCCCATTGAGGATGATGTTAGCTGTGGGTTTTTCATATATTCCCTTTATCACTTCCATGAGGTTCCCTTCTATTCCTATCTTTTGAATTGTTTTCAACAGGAAAGGATGTTGAATTTTGTCAAATGCCATTTCTGCATCAATCAAGATGATCATGTGGTTTTTCTCCTTTGATTTGTTGATATGGTGTATTATGCTAATTGATTTTCTTATGTTGAACCATCCTTGCATACATGGTATGAATCCTACTTGGTCATAATGTATAATTCTTTTAATGTGATGCTGGATTCGATTTGCTAGAATTTTGTTGAGGATTTTGCACCTATATTCATTAGAGATGTCTATAGTTTTCTTTTTTTGTAATATCTTTATCTGGCTTTGGTATGAGTGTGATATTGGCTTCATAGAATGAGTTAGATAGATTTCTCTCCTCTTCAAGTTTTTTGAAGAGTTTGAGCAGGATTGGTACTAGTTCTTTATGGAATGTTTGGTAGAATTCACCTTTGAAGCCATCTGGTCCTGGACTTTCCTTTTTGGGGAGCTTCTTAATGAGTGATTCAATTTCTTTACTTGTGATTGGTTTGTTGATGTCATCTATTTCATCTCGAGTTAAAGTTGATTGTTCATGACTTTCTAGAAAGTTGTCCATTTCATCTACATCGTTGTATTTATTAGCATAAATTTGTTCATAATATCTTGTCATTACTTCCTTTATTTCTGTGGGGTCAGTGGTTATGTCTCCTCTTCCATTTTTGATCTTATTTATTTGTATCCTCTCTCTTCTTTTTTTCGGTCAATCTTGCTAAGGGTCCATCAATCTCATCGATTTTCTCATAAAACCAGCTTCTCGTTTTATTGATTTTCTCAATTGTTTCCATGTTCTCAATTTCATTTATTTCTACTCTAATCTTCATTATTTCTTTCCTTTTGCTTGCTTTGGGGTTAGTTTGCTGTTCTTTCTCTACTTCTTCCAAGTGGACAGTTAATTCCTTGATTTTTGCCCTTTCTTCTTTTTTGATATAGGCATTTAGGGCATTAATTTCCCTCTTAGCACTGCCTTTGCTGCATCCCATAAGTTTTGATATGGTGTGTTTCCATTTTCATTTGCCTTGACATATTTACTGCTTTTTCTAGTAATTTCTTCTTTGGCCCACTGGTTGCTTAAGAGTGTGTTGTTGAGCCTCCACATATTTGTGAATATTCTAGCACTCTGCCTATTATTGATTTCCAACTTCATTCCTTTATGATCTGAGAAAGTGTTTTTGCATTATTTCAATCTTATAAAATTTATTGAGTCTTGCTTTGTGACCCAGCATATGGTCTATCCTTGAGAGTGACCCATAAGCACTTGAGATAAAGCTGTATCCTGCTGTTGTGGGGAGTAATATTGTATAAATATCTGTAACATCTAGCTCATTTATTGTATTGTTCAAATTCTCTGTTTCTTTATTGATCCTTTGCCTAGATGATCTGTCCAATGATGAGAGTGGTGAATTGAAGTCTGCAACTATTATGGTAGATATGTCTATTTCTTTTATCAGCATTTTCAGTGTTTGATGTATGTATTTTGGAGCGTTCTGGCTCAGTGCATAAATATTTATGATTGTTATGTATTCTTGTTGAATTGTTCAATTTATTAATACATAGTATCCTTCTTTGTCTCTTTTAAGTGTTTTACATTTGAAGTCTAATTTGTTGGATATTAGTATAGCTACTCCTGCTCTTTTCTGATTGTTATTTGCTTGAAATATATTTTCCCAACCTTTCACTTTCAATCTATGTGTATTCTTGGGTCTAAGATGCATTTCCTGTAGACAGCATACAGATAGGTCCTGTTTTTTAATCTGTTCTGTGGTCTATGGCTTTTGATTGGGAGTTTAACCCATTAACATTTAGTGTTATTACTGTACCAGTAGTGCTTTCTTTTACCATTTTCCCTTTTGGTTTTATATGTCATATCTAATTTTTCTTCTTTTTACCTTTACTGATGGTCTTCATTTCTACACTCTTCTCCACACCTCTCTTCTGACTTTTCATATCTGTCTCTACTGCTCCCTTTAGTATTTCTTGCAGAGCTGGTCTCTTGGTCACAAATTCTCTCAGTGGTTTTTTTGCCTGAAAATGTTTTAATTTCGCCCTCATTTTTGTAGGACAATTTTGCTGGATATAGAATTCTTGGTTGTCAGGTTTTCTCCTTTAGTAATTCAAATATATCATCCCACTGTCTTCTTGCCTCCATGGTTTCTGCTGAGAAATCTATGCATAGTCTTCTTGGGCTTCCCTTGTATGTGATGGATTTCTTTTCTCTTGCTGCTTTCAAGATTCTCTCTTTCTCTTTGACCTCTGACATTCGGATTAGTAAGAGTCTGTGGTACGTCTATTTGGATCTATTCTCTTTGGGGTACGCTGCACTTCTTGGACTGTAATTTTAAGTCTTTCATAAGAGTTGGGAAACGTTCAGTGATAATTTCTTCCATTGTTTTTTCTCCTCCTTTTCCCTTCTCTTCTCCTTCTGGTACACCCACAATACATATATTCAGGCACTTCATATTGCCATTCAATTCCATGTGTCCCTGCACATATTTTTCCATTTTTTCCCCATATTTTCTTTTGCTTGTCGGATTTCAGGTGTTCCATCCTCCTGTTCACTAATCCTATCTTCTGCCTCTCAAAATCTACCAGTGTAGGTTTCCATTGTTTTTTTTTCATCTCTTCTACTGTGCCTTTCATTCCCATAATTTCTGTGATTTGTTTTTTTGACTTTCAATTTCTTCTTTTCATTCATTCCTTGCCTTCTTTATATCCTCCATCAATTCACTAATTTGATTTTTATGAGGTTTTCTATGTCTGTTCATATATTCTGAATTAATTGTTTCAACTCCTCTATATCATTTGAATTGTTAGTTTGTTCCACTCACTGGGCCATATCTTCAATTTTCCTAGTGTGATTTGTTATTTTTTGTTGGCATCTAGGTTTTTAATCACCTTAATTAGTTTATTCTGGAGACTGTTTTCACTTCTTTTACCTAGGGTTTTCTTGCTGGATGTATTTGTTGTCTGTCTGTCCTTTCACATTCAGTTCAGCTTTTTCTGGACCTCTAGCTTAAGTTTTGTTTAACAGAGGAGAACTTTTCAGTTCTTGTTTTCTTCTTTCTTGCCCTGCCTGTATGGTGCTTTCCCCCCACACCCCTCCTAATGTATACTAAGGTATTATAAACCCCAGCTTGATTTTCCAAGATCAAACTGACCTCCTGTCAGGAAGAAAGAGTCACCTGCATCAGTTTCCCTGAGGGTGAGACCTGGAAGTTTGAGAGACTTTCCTGTGAAGTCTCTGGACTCTGTTTTTCTTATCCTGCCCAGTATGAGGTGATTGTCTACCTGCAGGTCCTACCAGCATAAGATGATGTGGTACCTTTAACTTTGGCAGACTCTCCCTGCTGGGGTCCTGGTGAAGACAGAGGAGAGGTTGTAGGCCGGTTTTAATGGCTTCAAATTACCCAGCCCTGGTGTCTTGTCTGAATTCCTTAAGGGAGGGATTCCACCTAAGTTGGGTTTCACCCCTCCCCTGGGGAAGGCACATGCTCCTGATAAGCCCTCAAACAAGCTTGTTTCTGCCTATGCCTGGGGCAGTTGCAGCCTGAGAAGTTCTGCTGCTGTATCCAAAGGCAGTCAAACCTTTGTAGAAATGCAGCCACCAAAACCTCTGTTTCTTTTTTCTTTTTACTTTTTCTGTCAGCCCTGCCCCCTTGGCACTGGGGCAAAAATGAGCGACCTCCACTTTGACCAGGTTCACCTGAGCTGGGGGCCTATATTTACTTGTCAGAACTTGTTAATTAATTCCACAATTGGCATTTGGTTGTGCTCAGTCCCTGCTGCCGGTAAAGTCTCTATCCTTTCCTCTCTGGGAAGCAGCTGTGGTGGAGGGGCGTTGGCCAATGTGGCTTGGGGAACTCATGGTTCTGGGGGGGGCTTGCAGCCAGTCCAGCTGGTCCAGACTGGGGTACACTGTGTGTTTGCTCACTGACGTGGCCCTGAGAGCTGTTCTGTACTGTTCCTGGTTATTCAGTAGCTGCTCTGGAGGACGAACTAAATTGCACACCTTGCTAAGCTACCATCTTGGCAACTCCCCTCTGGAATACTCTTGATCTCCCCATAATTGGATCTGTTTTAATTATGCAATCTAAAACCTCTCTAAATCGAGACATAGAGCTAGATCTTTCTTACTTGTATCCCAGCCCAAGCCTCCAGTAAACATTTTAACATCATCCTGCTGACATTTGCTCACATTAATCTTAGATCACTCTGTGAATTCCTCTATTTTGCTGCACTCATTTTTGTCCTCCATGGTGGCAGAGTTGGCAGCAGTGGGGTGCTGGTGTGCAGACCAAATCCAGGTAGCAGCGGTAGCAGACCATTGTATGAAGTTTTATACTTTGGCTTTTCTTTGACAGATCTGTGTATTCATTTCCCCATTCTCTTTTTGTACTACAAGTCACACTTACTTGTACTCTTCAATTCTATGCCCTCCTCCAGACCTCTCTCTCCTGTGCTTTGTTTTTCATTTTTTTTTCTTTTTCAGCTGACTGAACTCCCTTTAGTATTTCTTGTAGGGCTGGTCTGTTCTTGACAAATTTTAGTCTCTTGTTCACGTTCAATGCACAGCTTGGCTGCATAAAGAATTTTTAGCTGGAGCATTTCTCCTTCAGGATCTTAAATATATCATCCCTCTGCCTTGTCCTTCCATGGTGCCTGATGAGTAGTCAGAAGTCAGTCTTATATGGTTTCCTTTATATGTGGGAGTCTCTTTTCTCTTACTGCCTTCATGAGTTCCTGCTTCTTTTTAACATTTCACAGACTGATTAGTATGTGTGTTTGGAGTAGGCCTTTTTGGTCTTTTTTATTCTATTTGGGTGTGTTGGGAATCTTTGATCTGCATCCTTCTGTCTTTTATAAGGGTTGAGAAGTTTTCCCCCATTATCTCCTCAATTAATATTCTTTGCCCTCTGTTCTGGTTTGCTAGCTGCCAGAATGCAACACACCAGAGATGGATTGGCTTTTAATAAAAGGGGATTTATTTTGTTGGTTCTTCAGAGGAAAGGCAGCTAACTTTCCACTGAGGCTCTTTCTTAGGTGGAAGGCACAGGATGGTCTCTGCTGGTCTTCTCTCCAGGCCCTTGGGTTCCAACAACTTTCCCCGGGG
>PVIY010022064.1:0-41428 GCA_004026745.1 Myrmecophaga tridactyla
TTTCCTCAGTTCCAGAATGTATAATTGGAATAGACATGCTGAGCAACTGGCAGAATCCCCACATTGGCTAACTCGTGCAGTGAGGGCTATTATGGTGGGAAAGGCCAAGTGGAAGCCACTAGAACTACCCCTACCTAGCAAAATAGTAAATCAGAAGCAATACCAGATTCCTGGAGGGATTTCAGAGATTACTGCCACTCTTAAGAACTTGAAGGATGCGGGAGTGCTGATTCCCACCACATCCCCATTCTACTCTCCTGTTTGGCCTGTGCAGACAACAGATGGGTCTTGGAGGATGATTGGATTATCATAAGCTCAACCAGGTGGTAACTGCAATTGCAGCTGCTGTTCCAGATGTGATATCATTGCTTGAGCAAATCAGTACATCCCCTGGTACCTGGTATGTAGCTATTGATCTGGCAAATGATTTTTTCTCAATAGCTATTAGTAAGGACCACCAGAAACAGTTTGATTTCAGCTGGCAAGGTCAGCAAATACTTTCACTGTCCTACCTCAGGGGTATATCAACTCTCCAGCCCTATGTCATAATCTTGTCTGCAGGGAACTTGATCATTTCTCCCTCCCACAAAACATCATGCTGGTCCATTATATTGATGGTATCATGTTGATTGGACCTAGTGAGCAAAAAGTAGCAAGTACTCTAGACTTACTGGTAAGGCATTTGCGTGTCAGAGAATGGGAGATAAATCCAACAAAAATACAGGGGTCTTCCACCTCAGTGAAATTTCTAGGTGTCCAGTGGTGTGGGGCATGTCAAGATATCCCTTCTAAGGTGAGGTATAAGTTGCTGCATCTGGCCCCTCCTACGACCAAAAAAGAGGCACAATGCCTAGTTGATCTCTGAATTTTGGCGACAACATCTTACTACATCTTCCTCATTTGGGTGTGCTACTCCAGCCCATTTATTGAGTGACCAGAAAAGCTGCTAATTTTGAGTGGGGACCTGAGCAAGAGGAGGCTCTGCAACAGGTCCAGGCTGCTGTACAAGCTGCTCTGCCACTTGGGCCGTGTGATCTAGCAGATCCAATGGTGCTGGAAGTGTCAATGGCAAATAGAGATGCTGTCTGGAGCCTTTGGCAGGCCCCTGTAGGAGAATCACAATTCGGACCCTTAGGATTTTGGAGCAAAGTCTTACCGTCTGCTGCAGATAACTACTCTCCTTTTGAGAAACAGCTTTTGGCCTGCTATTGGGCCTTAGTAGAGACTGAACGCTTAACCATGGCCCATCAAGTTACCATGAGACCTGAGTTGCCTGTCATGAGCTGCGTGTTGTCTGACCCACCAAGCCATAAAGTTGGACGTGTGCTGCAGCAGCACTCTATTGTAAAATGGAAATGGTATATACGAGATAGGGCGAGAGCAGGTCCTAAAGGCACAAGTAAGTTACATGAAGAAGTGGCCCAAATGCCCATGGTCTCTGCTCCTGCCATATTACCTTCTCTTTCCCATACCAGAGCTATGGCCTCTTGGGGAGTTCCTTACAGTGAATTGACTGAGGAAAAGAAAACTCAGAACTGGTTTACAGATGGTTCAGCATGATATACAGATACCACCCAAAAGTGGACAGCTGCATCACTACAACCCCTTTCCGGAGTGTCCTTGAGGTACAGTGGTGAGGGGAAATTCTCCCAGTAGGCAGAACTTCGAGCAGTGCACCTGGTTGTTCATTTTGCTTGAAAGGAGAACTGGCCAGAGGTGCATTTATATACTGACTCATGGGCTGTTGCTAATGGTTTGGCTGGATGGTCAGGGACTTGGAAAGACCATAATTGAAAAGTTGGTGACAAAGAGGTCTGGGGAAGAAGTATGTGGATAGACCTTTCTGAGTGGGCTAAAAACATGAACATATTTGTGTCCCATGTGAATGCGCACCAGAGGGTGACTTCAGCAGAGGAAGGTTTTAATAATGATGTGGATAAGATGACCCGTTCTGTTGATACCAGTCAGATCCTTTCCCCAGCAACTCCTGTCATTGCCCAATGGGCTTATGAACAAAGTGGTCATGGTGGTAGGGATGGAGGTTATGCATGGGCTCAGCAACATGGACTTGCACTCACCAAGGCTGACTTGGCTACAGTCAATCTGCCAGCAGCAAAAACCCACACCCAGCCCCCAATATGGCACCATTCCCTGAGGTGACCAGCCAGCTACATGGTGGCAGGTTGATTACATTCGACCACTCCCTTCGTGGAGGGCCAGCAATTTGTTCAAACTGGAATAGACACATACTCTGGATATGGGTTTACTTTCCCTGCATGCAACACTTCTGCCAAAACTACCATCCATGGGCTTACAAAATGCCTTATCCATCATCATGGTATTCCACACAGCATTGCTTCTGATCAAGGAACACACTTCACAGCAAATGAAGTGTGGAAATGGGTACATGCTTATGGAATTCTCTGGTCTTACCATGTTCCCCATCATCCACAAGCAGCTAGATTGATAAAACGGTGGAATGGCCTTTTGAAAACTCAATTATGGTGCCAACTAGGTGGCAGTGCCTTGAAGGACCGGGGTAATGTTCTCCAGGAAGCTGTATATGCTCTGAATCAGCATCCGCTGTATAGTGCTGTTTCTCCCATAGCCAGGATCCATGGGTTCAGGAACCAAGGGGTGGAAATGGGAGTGGTGCTACTCACTATTACCCCTAGTGATCCACTAGGGAAATTTTTGCTTCCTGTCCCTGTGATCCTGCACTCTGCTGGTCTGGTTTGGTTTTCATTCCAAAAGGGGGAGTGCTTCCACCAGGAGAAACAACAGTGATTCCATTGAACTGGAATCTAAGACTGCCACCTGGTCACTTTGGGCTACTCATGCCTCTGGATCAACAAGCCAAGAAGGAGATTACATTATTGTCTGGGGTGATTGACCCTGACTCTCAGGGGGAAATAGTACACAATGGAGGTAAAGAAGAGTTTTCTTGGAATATAGGAGATCCCTTAGGGCGTCTTTTAGTACTACCATGCCCTGTGATTAAAGTCAATGGAAAACTGCAACAACCCAATCCAGGCAGGACTACCAATGGATCTGAAACTTCAGGAATGAAGCTTTGGTTCACCCCACCAGGCAAAGAACCACAGCCAGCCGAAGTGTTTGCTGAGGGTAAAGGGAACATGGAATGGGTAGTGGAAGAAGGTAGTGATAAATATGAACAACGACCACATGATCAGTTACAGAGATGAGGACTGTAATGCTGTTTTGTCTCTGTTATATTATTTAAGTTGTAAGGTAGCAAGTTTAAAAATGAATATTACCCAAGGACTTGCACCCTATTCTGGAGAGATTTAATGTGTTTCCAGTTATATTCAGGACAGTTGAGTATTGTTAGGTAAAAGAAAAATGTGTGTTTTATTGTTTTTTATTTAGAAATTAGGTATGGTTTAAGGTGATATGTATAGCTCCCAAGTTGACAAGGGGTAGACTGTCATGGTCAGGTCATGTGTCATCTTGGCCAAGTAGTGGTACCTGTTTGTCTGGTTGGGCAAGTGCTGACCTTGCAACGAGGACATTTCATAGAATTAAATCATGATCACATCAGCTGCATCCACAGCTGATTCCATTTGTAATCAGCCAAGGGGAGTGTCTTCTGCAATGAGTGATGCTTAATCTAATCACTGGAAGACTTTCAAGGAGGATTCAGAAGAGATAGGCTTTCTTCTTGCTTCAGCTGGCGAACCTCTCCTGTGGAGTTTGTCCAGACCCTCCATTGGAATCGTTGGCTTCACATCCTGCTCTGCAGATTTTGGGCTTTGCATTCCCACAGTCATGTGAGACACTTTTATAAATTTTATATTTGCGAGTGTTCCCTGTTGATTCTGTTTCTCTAGAGAACCCTACCTAATACAGGGACCTTCAATGCAAACCCAAGCAAGTACAAAACATTGATGAGTGAAGGAAATCAACTTGCAAAATAGCTTTATAAAGACAATCTCATATAAGAAATATTTGCACGCTCCCCTTGGGTTACTGGGGAGAGAGCAGGAGGTATTCAGTGTCCCCATTTGTAGAATTCCTGATATTCTTACAAGCAGTGGGGACAGCTAAATTGATGGACTGAACCCTCAGTCTTGGGATTCATCCTTGTGAAACTTATTCCTGCAAAGGATAGGCTAATCCTACTGATAAGTCGTCCTAAAAACAGAGCCCCTTTTGTTGTTCAGACGTAACCCCTCTTTCTGAGCCAATTCGGCTAACTCCCTGCCCGCCACCCCCCACCCCCACCCCCAATGTGGGAAGTGGCTCCCAGGCATGTAGGTCTCCTTGTGTTGTGGGACAGAACTCCTAATACTCACTAGGACCTGGCATTACAGTATTGGGGGTGCCTTCTGGAGCAAAGGAGGAAGAGAGAAATGAGACAAAATAAAGTTTCAGTGGCTGGGAGATTTCAGAATCAGAGGTTATTGTGGAGATTATTCTTATGTATTATGTAGATGTCCCTTTTTGGTCCATGATATGTTGGAGTAGCTGTAGGGAAGTGTCCAAGGCTGTTGATCTGGGTTCCAATAGCCTTGATTCTTGAAGATGTGGACAGATGAGTGAAAAAATGTGGATGGAAAATAAATAAATGGTAGGGGGTATGGGGGTATGGAATAAACTGGGTAGATTGGAATGCTGGTGGTCAGTGGGAAGGAGAGGTGAGGGATGTGTGTTTTTCTTTCTTTTTGTTTCTTTTTCTATAGTGATGAGGGTGTTCTAGGAGTAGTCACAATGATGGATGTGCACAGCTATGTGATGGTGTTGTTGATCATTGATTGTGCACCCTGCATGGACTCTGTGTGTGAAGATTTGTCAATGAAAATATTTTTTCAAAAAAGATATTCTAATACCCTAAACAGCAGAAAATCTCAAAGCACTTGAGGATTTGGCCCTGCCAAATGACAACTGGAGGTGACACGGAATTTGGAACAACTATTCAAGGATGTTCATAATGACATAGAGGATATGAAGAAGATACTGGAAGAGTATAAAGAAGAATTTGAGAGAATAAACAGAAAAATAGCAGATCTTACAGAGATGGAAGATACTGTAGACCAAATTAAAAATATGCTAGAGACACGGAAGAGCAGATTTTAAGAGACAGAAGAAAGAATAAGTGAGTTAGAAGATGGGAATATTTAACTCAGGTGCACAGAATAATAACTGGCAAGACAAATGGAAAAAATGGAACTGAATTTCAGGGAAATGATGGACAACACGAAGTGCACAAATGTTAAGAATCATTGGTGTCCCAGAAGTAGAAGGGAAGAGTGAAAGGCTAGGAAATTTAGTTGAAAAGATAATGGGGAGAAACTTCCTAACCCTTATAAAATAAATAAATATGGAAATCAAAGAAGCCCAACTAACACCAAATAGAATAAATCCAAGTTTGCCTATTCAAAGACACCTACTAATCAGACTCTCAAATACTTAAGAGAAGTGGAAAGTACTGAAAGCAGTAAGAGAAACGTGATTCACTACACATAAGGGAAACCACATAAAACTGAGTTCGGACTACACAACAGGCACCATGGAGGTGAGAAGGCAGTGGTATGATATCTGTAATATCCTGATTCAGAAAGACTTCCAGCCAAGAATTCTGTTTCCAGCCAAATTGTCCTTCAAAATTAAGGGAGAGGGCGGATCACAGTGTCTCAGCAGGCAGAGTTCTCACCTGCCATGCCAGAGACCCGCATTTTATTCCTGGTGCCTGCCCATGTGAAAGAAAAAAAAAAATGTAAGGGAGAGATTAAAATCTTCTTAGACAAACAGAGGCTGAGAGAATTTGTCAACATGAGACTGGCCCACAAGACATACTAAAGGAAGTTCTGTCGGCTGAAAAAAAAAAAAAAAAAACAGAAGAGGAAAGTCTGGAGGAGGGCACAGAATTGAAAAGTTTCAGTAAGGGTAACTTAAAGGATAAAAAGAGAGAAGGAAAAGGATATATAGATCTGACATATAAAAACAAAAGAATAAGATGGTAGATTCAAGAACTGCTTTTACGTTAATAACTTTGAAAGTTAATGGACTAAACTCACCAAATAAAAGATACAGATTGGCAGAATGGGTCAGGAAATATGATCCATCCAAGTGCGGCTAACAGGAGACTCATCTTAGACCTAAAGCTACAAATAGATTGAAAGTGAGAAGATGGAAAAATACGTTCCATGCAGGCTGTAACCAAAAGAAAGCAGGGGTAGCTATGCAATATCAGATAAAATAGACTTTAAAAGTAAAAATGTCGTAAGAGACAAGGAAGAACACTATATATTAATAAAAAGGACAATTCACCAAGAAGAAATAACAATCATAGATGTTTATGCTCTCAATCAAAGAGCTCCAGAGTATGTGAGGCAAACATTGGCAAAACTGAAGGGAGTAATAGATGTTTTAGCAATAATAGTGGGAGACTTCAATACAACACCCTCTTCTGTAGATAGAACAACCAAACAGAGTATCAACAAGGAAATAGAGAACTTAAACGAAGTGATAAATGAATTAGACCTAACAGATAAATATAGATCATTACACCCCAAAACACCAGGATATATATTCTTCTCTAGTGATCATGGAACATTCTCCAGGATAGATCATATGATGGGGCACAAAATGGGTCTTTATAAATTTTAAAAGATTGAAATTATTCAAAGCCCTTTCTCTGATGACAGTGGATGGAAGCTGGAAATTATAGCTAGAGAAATTGGTAAATATCTGGAGACAAATAGCTGTGCTCATGAAGACAATGCTGAGAGGGGAATTTATTGCCCTAAATGCCTATATTAAAAAAAAGAATGAGCAAAAATTGAGGACTTAACTGCTCACCTGGAGGAACTAGAGAAAGAACAACAAACTAACCACAAAGCAAGTAGAAGAAGAGAGATAAGATAGATCGAAGCAAAAATAAACAAACTAGAGAGAAAAAAAGAATAAACAAAGCTGAAAGGTTGTTCTTTGAGAAAATCAATAAAATTGTTGGATCCCTAACTAGTCTGACAAAGGAAAAAAGAGAGGATGCAAATAAACAAAATAAAAAATGAGGGTTTCATTACCATGAATCGTGAAGAAATTTTTAAAAATCATAAAAGAATACTATCAACAACTACACATCAACAAACTAGACAATTCAGAGAAATGGACAAATTCCTGGAAACACACAAGTAATATACACTGACTAGAACAGAAATAGAAGAGCTCTACAAACCGATTACAAGTAAAGTGATTCAATCAGTCTTCAAAAATCTTCCTACAAATAAAGTTGAGGTCCAGGTGGCTTCAAAGAGAATTTAATCAAACATTCCAAAAAGGAACTAACACCAATCCTGCTCAAACACTTAAACAAATTTGAGGAAAAAGAATGCTACCTAACTCATTTTATGAAGCTAATTTCACTCTAATACCAAAACTGGATAAAGACACTACAAGAAAGAAACTACAGACCAGTCTTTCTAATGAACATAGATGGAAAAACTCAGGACAAAATACTGGCAAACCAAATCTTACGACACAATAAAATAATCACATCATGACCAAGTGGGTTGTACCAGGAATGCAAAGGTGGTTCAACACAAGAAAACCAATGTTATACTGCACATCAACAAATCAAAAGGGAGCAATCACATGCTCATCTCAATTGATGCTGAAACATTTGACAAAATTCAGTATCCTTTTCTGATAAAAACACTTCAAAAGGTAGGAATCTAGGGAAACTTCCTCAGTATCATAAAGGGCATGTATGAAAAACCCATAACCAGCATCACATTTAACCATGAGAATTTGAAAGCATTCCCCCTAAGATCAGGAACAAGACAAAGATGTGTGTTGTCACCACTGTTAATCAACATTGTGAGCAATCAGACAGGAGAAAGGGATAAAAGGTATCCAAGTAGGAAAGGAAAAAGTAAAACTTTCATTATTTGCAGATGGCATGCTCCTATACATGGAAAATCCTGAGAAATCGTCGACAAAGCTGCTTGAACTAATAAACAAATTCAGCAAAGTGCCGGGATGCAAGATTGTGAAAATCAGTAATGTTTCTCTAGACAAGTAATAACCTAACTGAGAAGACAGTTAAGGAAAAAATTCCATTCAAAATAGCAACTAAAACATTGAAGTATGTAGGAATAAGTTTAACTAGGGATGTTAAGGACCTATACACAGAAAACTGTAGAACATTGCTGAAAGAAATCAAAGAAGACCAATGTGGTGGAAAGACTTTCCATTCTTATGTATTGGAAGGTTGAATCTCATTTAAAATGTCAGTTCTACCCAAATAAGTTTGCATATTCAGTGCAATACCAATCCAAATTCCAGCAACCTACTTTGAAGGCTTGGAAAAGCTAGTTATCAAATTTGTTTGGAAAAGAGAAAGACCTCAAATAGTTAAAGATACCCATAAAAAGAGGAGTGAATTGGGAGGACTAACACTTCCTGACTTAAAAGCTTATTAGAAAGCCACAGTGGTCAAAACATTATGGTACTGGCACAAAGACAGACGTATTGGCCAGTGAAATACAGTTGAAAGTGTGGAGATAGCACACCAACCCTCCATAGATTTGCCCATGAATTGATCTTCAACAAGGCTCCCAAATCCACTGAACTGGGAAAGAATTGTCTTTTCAATAAATGTGCATGGGAGAATTGGATATTGATAGCCAAGACAATAAAAGAGGACCCCTTCTTTACACCCTATACAAAAATTCATTCAAAATGGATTAAAGACCTAAATGTAAAAGCTGGTACCATAAAAATTCTGGAAGCAAATGCAGGGAAGCATCTTCAAGACCTAGTAATAGAAGGTAACTTCTTAAACTTTACACCCAAAGCAGAAGCAATGAAAGAAAAACTAGAAAAACTAGATAAAATAGGAAGTCCTTAAAATAAAAATCTTCACCTTTCAGACAAAAGCTTTTGATTTTAAGGAGTTCCTTTTTATCTGTTTTTTTCTTTTGTACTATGGCCTGTAGTTAGCGGAATACATCAACAGTACCACGGCAATACCTGGGGTAAATAATTGGGAGAGAGGGACAAGAGATAGGAGGAGGTTTAGATTTGATATATGGCAAAGCTGTGTTTATTGGTTCTTTATCTCTTTGGACTGATGAAAATTGTCTGAAATTGAGAGTGGTGAGGATTGTACAATGAATTAAGGACACTGTAAGACATGTTTGTTTATTTTGGATATTATCTGTGATGCCCAATAGATGGAAGGGGCCAAACAGTACCATGACTGAGAAGCAGAAAGACAAACTGTCATGAATACAGATGATGGAATATTGTGTAGTTACAAAAAAAGAACGAAGTCTTGAGGCATGCAAGGAAGTGAATAAACCTTTATTTTGTGTTCTGCAAAATAAGCCAGAAATGAAAGAACAAATATGGTGTGGACTCTTTTAGAAAATAATTGTAAGAAAATTGGAACCTAGATTGTAAGCTCTTATAGCAGCCACACTTACTTCAGAGTTGTAAGTGCATTTCTAGATTCTGAGATGCTTATGCTGTATGTATATAAACTGGCATTTCCCCTTGAACTTTGGGTACCTCTGTGATACTGATGACTCAGAGTTGGAGTTCTGCAGCTCTGAAAGTCAGCATTACTATATACAGCTGTTAAAGTAACCAATAAAGAGATCAAGCTTCAATATAGAGATAAAAACAAAGCTGATCTGGTTGGGACTAAGGTAAATTAGAATATAGGGCAAAAGATATCTTGTATATTCTCTGGAGCTTCACCTGTTATATGAGACCAAAGGCAGAGAGATTTATTTTGTCTGGTAAATTTTCTGTGAACACACAATCTGAATCAACCTGTCTGGATAGTTCATTTAAAGAACCCAGACACATGGAGCCCAGACCAGGAATGAGGCCTTGTTATTCTGTATAGCTTAACGTTAATACTTGGAGCCATTTCAGACTATAGGGGGCTTCCAATTAAAAAGTACTGGTAGAGTCCCTTGAGTGACTGGAGAAAAAATATGGAACTATTAAACTTTCCCATCTGGGAAACCCCTGATGCTGTCTCAAACACTGACTCCCAAGAAAATAGGCCAACCACTTGATTTTGAGGCTTGCCCTTATTAAACTTATTTTTGTAGTGGAGAAGCTAAGCCTCCCTATAATTAGATCTAAGAGTTGCTTCCAGGAAACTTCATCTTTTATTGCTCAGATGTGACATCTCACTCTCTAAGCCCAACTCTGCAAGAAAAATCATTGCCCTACCTCCTCTGTGGGACATGACATTCACGGGTGAGAGTCTCCCTGACAGTGTGGGATGTGACTCCCAGGGATGAGCCTGGCCCTGACACCATGGGATTGACAATGCCTTCCAGACCAGAAAGGGAGAAAAATGTAACAAAGCAAGATATCAGTGGCTAAGAGAGTTAAAATAGGGTCAAAAGGCTATTCTGGAGGCCACTCTTATGCAAGTTTCAGCTTGATATTGCTAATTGCCATGGTTTGCCAACCTTAAACATCATTCCTGTTAACTCTAAAGAACATCTAGGGCTGTAACCGAGACATTACAAAAGTTTCATGCGCTAAGCTTACTTTCATGAAACCTATAAATTCAAAGGGTTCCTAGTCAGATAAATCCTGAAATCAAATGGGGCAATATCTCCAAGAGTATCAACTAATTCCATCCCCCTATCCTATATTGTCAACACCCCATCTCAACATGGAAAAGTTAGAATGGGCACAACCCAAAAATCCATATAGAGTGAGAGAAGGATCAAAGGAGAAGGAGGAGTTATAACAGAGAAGATCGGTTTTAACAAATGAATATGACTGCAGAATCAGTATATTAATATTTCTTTTAGCCTCCAGTGTTTTGGAGCACTTAGAAGTCAAAACCTGAAATTGTGGAATGGTAACCCATATCAGACTTTGAAATCTGTTCTGTAACTACTTGTTAAAATATACTTTGAAATATATTGTTTTTTTTTGTAGATATGTTATATTTCAGACAAAAACATTAAAATATGAAACAAATCAATTGGCCAATACTTAGGATGGATTATATGGTGTGTGAGTATAACTTTTTAAAAATAAACAGAAAGATGCAAGTGCTGGAGAAGATATGAGGAGAGAAATATATCTATTCAATGTTGGTAGGGAAGTAGAATGGTACAGTCCCTCAGGAGGGCAGTGTGATGGTTCCAAGTGAGGCTAAGTATAGGGTTGCCATATGATCCTGCAACCTTGTTATTAGGTATATACTTGAAAAAACTGAAAGCAGGGACACAAATAGACATTTGCACAATGGTGTTTATGGAAGCATTATTCATGACTTGCAGTGGATAGAGGTGGCCTAAATTTAGGTACATCAACTGATTAACAAGGGCAAACTGGTATGTATACATATGACAGAATATTGAGCAGCTGCAGGAAGGAATTAAGTCATGAGGCATGCAACTGGATTAATGAACCTTGAGGACATTATGTTGAGTTAAATAAGCCAGAAATGAAAGGACAAATATTGTATGGTCTTTCTAATACAAACCAACTATAATGAGCAAGTGGCTGAGAATTGAATTTGAGAGCATAGGTTATCAAAGGATAGAAAGTGAGCAGAGATTGGACAATCGATGATTAAGGGGTACAGAACGTTCAATAGGCTCATTGTAAAGGTTCCTAGACTATACACTCTGACAGCAGTAACATCTATTCCTGAGTTTTATCTGTTATTTCTAAATTCTAAGATGCTGTTCTCTTTGTGTGTAACTTGGTAGTTCCCTGGAACTTTGGGTAGCTGTGTGACACCTGAGACTCAGAATTAGAATATCACAGCCCTAAAAGTCAGCATTGCTCCATACAGCAACTGTTAAAGAAGCTGAAAAAGAGATCAGACTTCAATTAGAGGAATGAATGAAATGGACTTGATTAGTCCCTTGAGGGACTGGGGGACAATTTAGAACTGTTAAACTTCCTCACCTGGGGAAATCCTGATATTCTCTCAAGCATTAGAGACTCCTAATTTAATAAGCCAAGCCCTCAATCTTGAGACTGGCTCTTAGGAAATTTATTTCTGTAATGGCTGTGCTAAACCTACTTATAATTGTATTGTCTAAGAGTCACCTCCCAGTGAACCTCTTTTGTTGTTCAGATGTGACCTTGCTCTCTAAGCCAACTCTGCAAATCTCACTACCCTCCCCGCTATGTGAGACATGACTCCCAGGAGTATAAGTCTCCCTAGTAACATGGGAGATGCTTCCCAGGGATGAGCATGGTGCTGGTATTGTGAGTTTCTTGACCAAAGAGAGAAAGAGAAATGAAACAAAATAAACTTTTGGTGCTAAGAGATTTCAAATAGAGTCAAGAGGTTACTCTTATGCAACCTTCAGCAAAGATATTGCTAATTGCCACAGTATGTGAAGCCACAACCAACAGTATCCCCCAAAATCCTAAAAAATACCCTGAGCTCTATCTAAGATGCTATAAAAGTTTTTCTTAGTAAGTTTATTTTTTCAAAACTTAGGCCTCCATATGGTTAAGCTAACAAAGATATCCATTTTTCATGGTTCTAAGTGTATTGCCTGTTTCGTAAATAAAAAAATTAAAAATTAAAAAAAAATAATCAACCGTTCCCTAAAGAGTGAGAGAAAGATCAAAGGTTATGGTGGAGTTATACAGAGAAGGTTGGGTTTAACAAATGAGTATGAGTGCTGACTCAGTATATTGATTTTTTTTTTTTTAGTGTCCAGTACCTTAGAGCAGCTAGAAATAAAAACCTAAAATTGTGGAATTGTAACCCATACCAAACTCTGAAATCTGTTCTATAGCCAATTGTGGCAATGTACTTTGAAATTTACTGCTTTTTTTTATATGTTATTTTTCACAATAAAAAAAAAGTTTAAAAAATAGAAAAAAATTGGGCCCATAGGAATTCCCTTAAAAGTAAAAGTCCTCATTACGAATATAATTAACAGCTTTGAATTATATATTTGAATATGGTTAAAAGGAGTTTTAGGTTGTGTATACATTACTAGAATAACAATTTTAAAAAAATCATAGGGCTTTACAATACAGTGACCCTTAATGTAAACCACAGACTGTAGTTAATAGAACAATTATAAAGATGTTCTTTCATCAACTGTAACAAATGTCCAACATCAATGCAAGGTGTTTATAATAAAATAATAGGGTGGTATATGAGAAAAAAAAAACAGCAAAAAACTAAGGTTTCCAGATTGTTCCTATGCCAGATAAGCTCTGAAACCCAGAAGTACCATCTCTCCAAAAACATCAACCAGTTTCATTTCTCCATACCATAAGGTGCCCCTTTCCAGCATGAAGAAGTTAAAGTGGTTATTGCCCATATATCCCTGAAGATTGAAAGAATGATCAGATGAGAGGGAGGAGGTGTAACTGAGAAATTGGGGTTTAACAAATGACTGACTACTGACTCATATATAAATATTTCTTTTTAGTTTCTAGTGCGTTAGAATAGCTAGAAAGAAATACTTGCATTTCTTGAACTGTAATCTAGTACTTTTGATCTTTGATAATGATTGTATAATTATATAACTTTTATCATGTAACCGTGTAATTGTCCTGGTGACTGACACTCCCTTTATCCAAAGTATGGGAACATGAGGAATAAAGACAAAAAAAAAAAAAAGAAAAAGTAGGGGAACATAAAGGGTAAGGAATATTTTGGTTTTTATTTTTATTTCCTTTTTTTGGAGTAATGAATATGTTCTTAAATTGATTGTGATGATGAGGACACAACTACATGATGATACTTGAGCCATTGTTTGTATACTTTTGGATGGATTATATGGTATGTGAACATATCTCAACAAAACTTCTCTTTTTAAAAAAAAATCTGTCGACCATAAACGTGAGGGTCTATTTCTGAACTCTCAATTTGATTCCATAGGTCAATATGACTGTCTTTATGCCAGTACCTTGTTGTTTTGACCACTGTGGCTTTATAATATGCTTTAAAATAAAGCATGTTATGAATTACTTTAACCACTGGGAACCACTTCTTTTTGAAGAGGTCTTTGTCTATTCGGGGTCCCTTACCCTTCCAAATACAGTTGATAATTAGCTTTCCATTTTTGCAAAGGAGGCTATTGAAATTTTTACTGGAATTGCATTGGATCTGTAGATCAGTTTGGATAGAATTATTATCTTAACAATATTTGCCTTCCAGTCCATGAACACAGAATATCCTTCCATTTATTTAGTTCTTCTTTGATTTATTTTAGCAATGTTTTGATGTCTTTTACATTCTTGGTTAAGTTTATCCGCAGATATTTGATTCTTTTAGTCACTATTGTAAGTGGAATTTTTTCTTGTTCTCTCCTTGGATAGCTCATTACAGTGAATAGAGACACTGCTTATTTTTTGCATATTGATTGTATAGCCTGCTACTTTGCTGAACTTACTTATTAGCTCTAGTAGCTTTGTTGGGGTATTTTCAGGACTTGCTAAATTTAGTATCATGTCACATAGAAATAATAGAAGTTTTACTTCCTCCTTTCCGATTTGGATATCCTTTCTTTTTCTTGCCTAACTGCTCTAGCTAGAACTTCTAGCACAGTGTTTTTGTTAATAGTGGGCATCCTTGTCTTTTTCCTATCTTAGAGGGAAAGCTTTCAGTCTCTCACTGTTGAGTATGATGTTAACCATGGGTTTTTCATATATGCCTTTTATCCTATTGATGAAATTTCCTTCCATTCCTACTTTTGAAGGTTTTTATTAAGAAAGGATGCTGGATTGTGTCAAATGCTTTCTCCTTGTCAGTGGAGATTATCTTGTGGTTTTTCCCTTTGATTTGTTAATGTGCTATATTACATTAATTAATTTTCTTGTATTTCACTACCCTTGCATACCTGGAGTAAAACTGACTTGGTTTCATGAGGTATAATTCTTTTAATGTGCTATTAGATTCAATTTGTAAGTATTTTGTTGAAAATCTTTTGTATCTATTTTCACCAGAGAAATGGGTCTGTAATTTTCTTTTCTTGCAGTATCTTTATCTGGCTTTGGTATTAGGGTGATGTTGGTCTTATTGAATGAGCTAGGTAGTGTTCCCTCCTCTTTGATTTTTTGGAAGAGTTAGAGCAGAATTGGTATTAATTCTTCTTGGAATGATTTGTGGAATTCACCTGTGAAGTCATCTGGTCCTGGCCTTTTTTAGTTGGTAGGTTTTTGATGACTGATTCAATCTCTGTATGTGTTATTCATTTGTTGATGTCTTCTATTTCTTCTATAGTGTAGGTTGTTTAGTCTTTCCAGGAAATTATATTCTATTTCATCTAAGTTGCCTAGTTTGTTAGCGTACAGTTATTCATAGTATCCTTTTATGTTACTTTTTAATTTCTTAGGGTCCTGGTAATGACCCCTTCTCATTTCTAATTTTATTTATTTTCATCTTTTTTCTTTGTGTCCTTGTCAGTCTAATTAAGAGTTGTAAATTTCAGTGGTCTCACAGAACCAATTTTTTATTTTATTTATTCTCTCTATTGTTTTTTGTTTGTTCTCAATATAATTTATTTCTGCTCTATTCCTTGCTATTTCTTTCCTTCTGCTTGCTTTGGTATTAGTTTGATGTTCTTTCTCTAGTTTCTGGTTTCTCCAGGTGTTCGATTTGGTCTTTGACTTCAGCTCTTTTCTTTCTTTTTCATTTAGGTGTTTAGAACTATATAGTTCCATCTCAGCACTGCCTTCAGTTTTGATATGTTCTGTTCTCATTTTCATCCTTCTCGTGATATTTGCTGATTTCTCTTGCAGTTTTTCTGGCCCATTGATTGTGGGTCAGTGTTTGTGGAATCTTCCAGTCTCTGCTTTCCTCCGCAGTTATAAGTAATTGAGATTTGTCCCTTTTTTTCACTGAATCTCTGTGAGGGTTTTCCAGGGGGTGTCTTATATCACCATGTTAATCCAGAATCCCACCAGTCCTTTATTTTATTTTTGAGGGGGTACATGGTCTGGGAATCAAACCCAGGTCTCCCACATGGAAGGCAAGCATTCTAGCACTGAACCACCCATGCACCCCTTTACCAGTCCTTTTTGATATTAAGAGCTCACCTTCTTAAAATACTCAGCTTGGGTGTGCAAGGGTAGTTCAGTGGTAGAATTCTCACCTGCCATGTGGGAGCCCTGGGTTCAATTACTGGTCCTTGCACTTCCCAACAAACAAAAACAAAACAAAAAAGTTCAACAAAATGGTGTTGCAATAATGGGGCATTTGCATGGAAAAATAATGAAATGTAACCCCGTCATAGAACATACAAGAAAAAAAAGTACTCAGCTTGATTTGCCTTGTTGTTTTCCCTGCTCCTCTGGTTGTTGTGACCCTTTAGGAGAATAAGATAATGGCAAGAAGCCAGAGGTTCTTTCGGGTAGCAGATGTGGGAGCTAAGTTTGACAGTTCCCTCAGAAGAACAGAGCAGGCCAGGCAAGGCTGTACAGAGGAACACCAGAGTCAATCACAAGGCAGAGAGAGCCAGGGCAAACCAAGTGCCTATTGTTTGCAACTGTTTTTTTCCCCAACTTTATTATTCTGACATTTTAAAAATATACAATTATGTCTGGTTTCTTTTTGCTCAGTATAATGATTTTGAGTATTGTAGGATTACACGTGTCAATGGTTCATTCAATTTTTGTTGCTGAATGGTATTCCATTGTATGGATATATCACAATTTGTCCATTTCTTCTGTTGCTGAACATATTTGTAGGTTCCAGTATTTACTCTTAATAAAGCTGCTGTAAGTCTTTGTGTGAACATATATTTTCATTTCTCTTGGATAAATACCTAGGAGTAGAATTGATGGGGTCCAGTCGTAAATGAATGTTAACGTTTTATGAAACTGCTTAACAGTTTTCCAAAGAGAATGTGTCATTTTACACTGCCATCTGCACAGTATGAAGCATTCCAGTTCCACCTCTTCATTACCACTTGCCATTATCGGTCATTGTAATTTTTGTCATTCTAATAAGTGTGCGATGGTATCACATTGTGGTCTTAATTTGCATTTCCCTAATGGCTAATGATTTTGATTATCCATTATTCAATGTGATGCATATTGGCCATTTGTATATCTTTTATGATGTTTCTGTTTCAACTTTTTAACCATGTTTTAGTCAGGTTGTTTGTATTCCTATATTGAGTTGGAACATATTCAGTTATTTGGGAGATACATGTCTTGCAAATAGTTTCTCACAATATTTAGTTTGCTTTTGTATTTTCTTAAAAGTGACTTTAAAAGGCATCTTTGAGCATAGTTAGCATGAATTCTGAACTAGAACTCAGGGCCTTTAGAGTTTTAATCTCTTTCTTATTGATATTCTCTCAAGATGTGAAGTAACATCTTTTGATCTTTATTTCTCTCTTAGTCATGGAAATAGTCTCAGTTGTTATGGAAGAGCCTTCAAGAGAATAACTTTACATAAAAAGGATGTTAGAATTGATGTTTTAATTGAGCACTCAGAATACTTAGTGTAAATATAAGCTTATAATTTTTATTATTATAATACTTCTACCAGTGAACACAAACAAGACAAATACATTTTCATGTTTTAAAAGATAAAGAGGAATATTTCTGTAAAAATTTTCATTTTTCTAAATAAATAATAGGGGGAACAAATCTTAAAATAAATTTAGTGGATTGAAATACTAGTGATCAATGAAAGGGAGTGGTAAGGGGTATAGAAAAAAATAGAGGAAACAAAGGCTAAAATATATTGGGTAGATGGAAATACTAGCAGTCAATGAGAGGGAGGAGTAAGGGATATGGTATGTATGAGTTTTTTTCTTTTTTCTTTTTCTGAATTGGTGCAAATGTTCTAAGAAATGATCAGGGTGATGAATATACAACTATGTAATGATATTGTGAGTTATTATATACTAAGAATGGATTGATCATATGGTAAAAATGTTTATGTTTGTATGTTATGTTTTAAAAAATTTTTTTTAATTAAAAATTTTTTCTTCATTTTTCATAGTACAGAAATATCTACCTGTATTTTTTCCCCTCTCCCCTTTAGGGCCATTTTAAGTGCAAGATCCAGTTATTTTTCTGCAATGCTATGTGGCTGTTGGGCTGAAAGCTCCCAAGAGTACATTACTCTTCAAGGGTAAGCATAATTTTTGCAAAGCTGCTTGACTGCAAATAATTACAAATAATATTTCATACAAAGTCTTTTTATGAATTTGATTTCACTGTATGTTCAATGAAATGTATTTCATGTAGAATTCAATGAAGTACATTTTCAGAAAATGGGAGGAGGTAGGGAGCATTTAGTAATAGAGGTGCTTCAATTATGAAAGAATTTAAATGCCAGGCTAAGCTGTTTATTATCCTGTGGGTAAAATAGATGTATAGATGGATCATTTGGTGAAATTTTATCATCACTGTTGAAAAAACAGCCTGAAAGATGTATCCTACTGATGTATCCCTTCCTTTATGATGAATTTAAGATATCTGCTTAATATAGTAGGGTAGTGTTAGTAAAGGCCAGAGCCTCACTGTTTTAGTTTTCTAAACAGCTTAAAGCAAAATACCATGAAATGGGTTTGCTTTACACATGGAAATTTATTAGCTTACAGTTTGAGACCATGAGAATGTCCGTATCTAGGCATCATCAAGCCAAGATCCTTGGCTCCTCTGCCTCATGCCAAGGCACATAGTGGCATTTGTTGGTCCCTCTCTTCTCTTCCTGGTTTTGTTGATTTCAGCTTCTTGCTTCCATGGCTTTTCTCTCTCTCTCCCTCTATATTCATTCTATTTATAAAGATTCCAGTAAGAGAATTAAAACCCATCCTGAATGAGGTGGGTCATAAACCTTAACTGAAGGAACCTCACCAAAAGAGCCTGCTTACAGGTGAGTTCACTGCCCTCCCCCACTATGTGGGACATAACTCCAGGTACAAGCCTGGCCCTGGCATCATGCGAGTGAGAAAACCTTGGTGACCAAAAGAGGGAAAATAAGTGAAACTTGGCTAAGAGATTTCAGATAGAGCCAAGAGGTTATTGTGGAGGTTATTCTCATGCAATATGTTGATATCCCTTTTCAGTTTTTGGTGTGCTGGAGTAGCTAGAGGGAAATACCTGAAACTGTTGAACTGTAATCCGATAGTCTTGATTCTTGAAGATGATTGAATAACTAGAGCTTTTAAGGTATGACCATGTGATTGTGAAAACCTTGTGACTGATACCCCCTTTATCTGGTGTATAGATGGGGATGACTGAAAAAAAAGACAGTAAATAAATAAATAGTAGGTGGGGGAAGTATGGGTTTTCTTTTGCACTTTTTTGAGGGGGCAGTGCATGGCCTGGGAATTGAATCCCAGTCTCCCATGTACCAGGTGAGCATTCTACCACTGAACTACCTCTTTTTCACTTTTATATTTACTTTTTTACTTTTTTTTTCTGATAAATGAAAATGTTCAGAAATCAATTATAATGACAAATGCACAGCTAAATGTTAATACTGTGAACCATAGATTATACACATTTGATGATTGTAAGGTATATGAATATATAATGTATATTAACAAAACTGCATTTTTAAAAGAAGAGCCTGCTTACAATGGGTCCATACCCATAGAAATGGATTAGGTTCAAAAATATGTTTTTCTGGGGTACATAAGGCTTCAAACCACCACACTCAACTAACTATGTCAATCCTAGAGATAATTTAATATCAAGTACAGTTTCTGGACAAGTAATTTTGAAAACTTGTCCAGAGACTGTACTTGATATATTCTAGACATCGTTTTCAAGAACTGTGAATTCACCCTTATTAGAACTGAACTCGATGAAAATTTAAATGGAGAAATAACACTATTTTGACTCAGAATGCAATTTTTTGCCATTCATCAAAATCATGTGATGCTATGTGTTGAGATATGGTCAAGCAAAGTATATGATTATGGGACATTATACCACAGAATGGGAAGGTTATTTCCCAAGCACTTGTCTAATTTCCTTCTTAAATAAATTTTATTTCCTTGTAGGTTTAGTGACAGTTTTTACACATTATACCTATTATGTGTACCTTTGTTCCTCTTACGTAATAGATTCTGCTCTCAGTTAGTAATAATGCCTTAAAATAGTGCTTTATGTTTTCTAGCTTCTTTCATATTCACTATGTCCTTTAATGTTGAGAATGAATCTTTGAGGTAGGACGGACGTACTCACATATCACATATGAGGAAAAACAAAGTTAGAGAATTTATATGTCTTCCCATGGTCACCTGGTGAATTAGTGCTTATTCTGAAAATAAATCCCAGGTTTGTTGATTCTTAATCCAGAGTCCATTTCACCACAGTCACTGAAGAATTAAAAAGAAGTGTTCCCTTTAGCTTGTGTTCTTAAACTAGCTCAGACAGCTCTTCTGATTTTCAATCAGATCACTGTCTAAATCAGTGATTTTCAAACTTTGTTTCATAAAACCCTAAAATTCCTGGTAGATATGTGAGGGAACACTTTTGGGGGATGGAATCTGAGTGGGGGGAAGAGTTACTGGTGCCCCTTCAACCACAGTAACTCCACTTTCATCCATTTTATATTTTTTCAGATGATCTCTAAGTTTATCTACAGGGATACTGGCAAGGGGACTCCTTTTTTCTGTCTCCCTTGCTCAACCCACATGATAGTAGAACCCTATAATCCTAATTCCACCCATGCTCCAGAGTTGGGAGTGGAAGGATAAAGTCGAAAAGAAGTTATCCCTTTCTAGTGGGTGGAAGGGAGACATTTTCCACACCCTATAATGGAAATTGAATCACAGCCAACACATTATATAAAACAGAAGTCTTAACCAGGAGGAGCCAAGATGGCGGCTTAGCAAGGTGTGGGATTTAGTTCATCCTCCAGAGCAGCTAATAAATAGCCAGAAATAGTAGAGAACAACTGTTGGGGCCACATCAGTTGGGCCACAGCATACCCCAGTCTGAACCAGCTGGACTGGCTGCTAGCCTCCCCAGAACCGTGAGTTCCTGAAGCCACCAAGGCCAGCGCTCTCCCCACCCCTACCCCCACAGGCTGCTTCCCAGAGGAGAAAGGAAAGAGACTTTACTAGCAGCAAGAGCTGAGCACAACCAGACAAGAATTGTGGAATTAATTAACAAATTCTGACTACTAAAAATAGGCCCCCAGTTCAACTGAACTTTGAGTAAAAGTGGAGGTTGCTGGTTTTTGCCCTGGCGCAGAGGGGCAGGGCTAACAGAAAAAGAAAAAAGAAAAAAAAAGACAGTTTTGTTTTTTTTTTATCTGAAAAGGTCTGGGCCCTGCAGGAAAGAAGGGGGCACATAGGACCTGGAGATACACAGAGCAACATACCAACTTAAGCTCTTGATGGACAAACCTGAGGAATGGAGTTCTGCTCTGAAAAGGATTTTTCTTTTTCCCTTTTGTGGCTGGGTTTCTGTGGACTGATTACTCTTTGGATACAGCTGCAAGGCTTCTTGGGCTCTACTGCCCCAGGCATAGGCAGAAACAGGCTTATTTGAGAGCTGGTCTGGAGCCTGTGCCTTCCCCAGGAGAGGGGTGGAATCTCTCCCTAGAAATTCAGACCCCAGTGTCTGGAAAAGGGAAGCAATTAAAGCCAGCCTACAATCTCTCCTCCATCTTCACCATGCCCCCAGCAGGGAGAGTCTGCTGAAGTTAAAGGTACCACATCACCTTATGCTGGTGGGACCTGCAGGCAGAAAAGTGGCATTTACTGGGCAGGGTTTAACAACTATGTTAAAACACTGAATGAAGCTGAATGTGAGAATGATAGAGGAAGGAGGGCTGGGGGCACAAATGAAATCAGAAAGAAAGATAGATGATAAAGACTGAGATGGTAAAATCTAGGAATGCCTAGAGTGTACAATGATAGTGACTAAATGTACAAATTTTAAAAATTGTTTTTGCATGAGGAAGAACATAGGAATGTCGTTTCTGCAGGGTGTTGAAAATTTATAGGAATTTATATTTTAAAATTTTAACTTATGTGTGAGGCTAAAGCAAAAAAATGTTTATTTGGTACAAAATTTATATTTTGACCAGTGCATTTCCTAATATAACTTATGTAGACAGCTTCATTGAACTCCATAAGTACATGGAACCTTGAGTAGGGCATGAGATTTTGTTGATTTGTCCAGAGTGATGCCCCGATAAACCCCAGAGTGATTTGAACAGTGAATAAAAAAGTATTTGCAAAGTCCCTTTCTGGGAATGATGAGAAGGGGGGGAAATTCAACTTCCCCAAGTTGAATTCTTGATATGCTCACAAGTAGTGGGGACAACCAAAGCAATAGGCTGAGCCCCCAATCTTGGGGTTTGTTCATATGAAACTTAACCCCACAAAGGATAGGTCAAGCCTACTTAAAATTAGGCTTAAAAGTCACCCCCAGGAGAACCTATTTTGTTGTTCAGATGTGGCCTCTCTCTCCAGCCAACATAACAAGCAAACTCACCCCCCTCCCCCGTCTACGTGGGACATGATGCCCAGGGGTGTGAACCTTCCTGGCAGTGTGGGACAGAAATCCTAGAATGAGCTGAGACTCAGCATCAAGGGATTGAGAAAACCTTCTCGACCAAAAGGGGGGAGAGTAAAATGAGACAAAATAAAGTGTCAGTGGCTGAGAGATTCCAAACAGAGTCGAGAGGTTATCCTGGAGGTTATTCTTATGCATTAAGTAGATATCACCTTGTTAGTCAAGATGTAGTGGAGAGGCTGGAGGGAACTGCCTGAAAATGTAGAGCTGTGTTCCAGTAGCCATGTTTCTTGAAGATGATTGTATAATGATATAGCTTTCACATTGTGAGTGTGTGATTGTGAAAACCTTGTGTCTGATGCTCCTTTTATCTACCTTATCAACAGACAAGTAAAACATATGGAATACAAATAAATAATAGGGGGAACAATTGTTAAAATAAATTTAGATTGAAATGCTAGTGATCAATGAAAGGGAGGGGTAAGGAGTATGGTATGTATGAATTTTTTTCTGTCATCTTTTTATTTCCTTTTCTGAATTGATGCACGTGTTCTAAGAAATCATGATGATGAATATGCAAGTATGTGATGATATTGTGAATTAATGATTCTATATGTAGAACAGAAAAAAAGGAAAAAACAGAAGTCTTTCAGTGGTGGCTTGGGGGCTTTGGAACATGAGTTTGGATTTTCTCATTGCCCTTGAGAGATTCCTGGTATTGCTGTGTACGTTCATTCTGATCTTTTGAAATATTAATCAGTCGTATTTCTCTCCCGACCAAAAACCCTTCAATACCTTCTTATCACTATTAGAATAAAACTCAGACTCTTTACAATGTCCTATTAGACCCTACGTGATCTGGTCCCTGCCTTTTCCCTCATTTTGTACCATCTTGTCCTCATTTGTTGGACTTTTTAGCCATCCCATAAGTTAATTCCTGCCTTAGGGCCTTTGCATTTGCTGTTCCTGCTTTTCACCTAGATCTTTACATGGTTGTCTTCTAAATCTTTAAATCTCAGTTGAAGTGTTACTTTCCCACACTACCTCACCTAAAGCAGCTATAGCCCAACTCTTCAGTTACTCTTATTATAAATTATACTGTTGTAAATTGTCTTTATAACACTCCTCACTATCAAAATTTATCTTCTTTAATATTTATTGTCCATGTCCTCCCTCTAAAATGTAAGCTTCTCACATCCCCAAGGCCTAGAATAATGCTTATCATTCAATAAATGCCAAATGTGAATGAATGAATGCTTTCTTAGTCCACACACATAGGAACCTTAAACTTGAGGAGATTTTAGTAGACGACATAATGTTAAACCTCTGATATTGGAACTCTTTGTCCTCTCATACGTTTTGTTTTCTTTCCCTGCTTCCGAGTATATGTAATATTTTCACCCCCTACAAAGATTTTCTTCTGATTATCTTTAAAAAAATGGTTGTTTTTTAAAGTTTATTTGGTCAACAAGTGAGGAAATAATTCTGAATGGCTGATAATTTTCCATTTTACATGGGGGGTGGTGTGGGTCTTACAGAGTCGGGAGCAGATATATATTGATTAGTATAGTATGTCCATTCTGAGCTACCTCTCCTGGACCAAAACTGGTTAATCGCCAGGTGTTGCTTATCTACATTTCTGTAGGGTATATTCCATTGTTCCATTTTCTTGGCATCCCCTGCAGATCAGTTGTTTCTGTCTTCTGTCAAACCCTTTTTCAGAAAGGGGTCTGTCTTGGTTATGCTCAGTGCAGGTGGCCATTTTATTTTTTACTTAACGGTACCCCCTTTTGGTCATTTTCCCAATGATCTCATTGAGAACTTAACCAAGACACTCTGGTAACCACCATTGATTTCTTTTCTTGTCAGGTGGTTGAGTTGTCGACTAAGCCTGTGGTCTGTTCCTTTTCTTTTTTTTTTTTCCTTCATTGAAGTGAGGTTTATTAGATGGTTATTCAATTATATTTCAAGACTTTTGGAGTGGATTAATTACTTAGTTGAGCTAATTATGGGGACAGTCCTCCCTCTGAGTCAGAATGTCTATTTTTATTTTTAGTCTCAGTACAGTAGAGACAGTCCCATTTCTGTCTCATATGCTTTTGCTTAGCTACCTAAAGAGCAGCCATCTGTTTGAGGGTGACAAGGAGTTTAAACAGATTCTTGAAACACAGTTTGTAAAAGAAATAAAAACATAAACTGATCATCACAACCTAAAGCATAAATCCAAAGCATATTGGTTGTTTCCAATATTCCATTAAACCAAGAAACCAGGTAAGAAAATAGGTCTGTCCATTGAAATATTTGAGCCTGATTGATATCATTAAATACTATTTTAACTTGGCTCATTAAAATATTCACTTACGAAGGTATCAGTGGCTGAGAGAGTTCAAATAGAGTCAAGAGGTTGAAGAGGTCACTCTTACGCACTTTTCAGTTAGATATTGCTACCTATCATAACTTGCCAAACCCTAACCAAAACCATTCCTGCCAATCCTAAAGAACATCTGGGGCACTATATAGAATTTTACAAAGGTTCCATGCACTAGGGTAACTTTCCAGAAGCCTACAACCTCTAGATGGGTCCTCAGACCAGATAAGTCCTGAAGTGCAGAGGGGCCAGCCTCTCCAGAACATCAGCGAGCTCCCCCTATTCCATATTATCAATAGCCCCTTCCAACGTGAAAAAGTTAGAATGGTCACAGCCAAATAACCTTAAAGAGTGGGAGAAAGATCAAAGGTGGTGGTGGAGTTATACAAAGAAGGTAGAGTTTAACAAATGAGAATGATTGCTGTATCATTATATTGATATACTTTGTTTAGTCTCCAGTATCTTAGAGCAGCTAAAAGTAAAAACCTAAAATTGTGGAATTATAACACATACCAAACTCTGAAATCTGTTCTACAACTAATTGTTGAGATGTGCTTTGAAATTTATTGCTTTTATATATATATATTATTTTTCACAAAAAAGAAGAAAAGTTGATTGTGATGATAAATGCAGAGCTATATGATGCTATTGTGAACCATTGATTGTACACTTTGGATGATTATATAGTATGTGAATATATAATATATATAACAATAAAAAATAATTTAAAAAAAAGATCAGAGGAGAACATGGAGTTATAAAAGAGAAGATAGGATTTAACAAACGAGTATGACCCTGAATCATCATATTGCTATTTCTTTTTGTCCCCAGTGTCTTCGAGTTGCCAGAAGGAAAAACTTAAAATTGTAGTAGTATAACCCATACCAAACTCTGAAATCTGTTCTATAATTAATTGTTGTGTGTTTTGACAATTATTGCTTTTTTTTGTATATATGTCTTTCTTCACAATTAAAAAAAAAATCCACAAAGAAGGGTTTGATGTGTAGACAACTTTAGGGCAAGGTCCAGTTCTAATATTTTTTAGCGTTCCACCTGGTATTCATTGTTTTTTTAATACAAAGTAGCTACTTGTCCCATACCTGTTGAATGGTATTGCTGAATAAACCTGGAAGATAGTTGCAATAAATGCCTGTCTCAAAAGGGAGAAAAAGACAAATGTTTTATGAATTACAGTTAGCTTCAGGGAAAAGAGTAAGGGATTCCTAGTATTTAAAAAATAGAACATTAAAGCATCAGCAAACAAAACGTATAATCATTCTTTATCAGTTCATTTAGTCCTAGGTAATTAATCCTTTTCCACTCAATCTTGTGTTATTAGCTATCTCATGAACTTCAGAATTCTTCACTAGAATTCTGGAGATATTGACTCAGTCTAGTGGTATGGGCTCAAAGTTATTTAAGCATTGTCATTAGAAGCCTTGTGCCCCAGAGTACCTAGCATAGTTCTTTCCAGAGGTCTTTGAGATTGTTCTTTTAGTTGAAGATGAACCTCTCAGGCCTGTAGCTGATAGCAAGTGTTTTCAGGAAAGTATCAGAATAAACGCTTTATCTGTAGATGATAAGCAACTTAAAATGGCTGTGGCTAACTTGTTGTTTCACAAAGTTGAATGAATCAATGGGAGTTCATTAAATTTTTCTTAAGAATAACTGAAAATATGACCAGTGACACTATACTGTTGTCTAATAACAGAGCAATACTAGGACATCTCATGGACAGTGAGACCATTGATAAATCTCTAGGAATTTTATATAATTTCTGAAATATGTATATTATTAACATTTTGCCCATAAAAATTTAACAACAGAAAGTTAGAAAATCCTTTTTAATTTAACAGCATTTGCCAGACAACTCATAATATACAGAATAAACCTAATTATTTCTAGCACCTCTCTTTTTACATGTTGAAAGAACAAATCCTTTGTGATTTTCCAGGGGGCCTCTGGAAAATCGCAGACTGTTTGAGATAAGGAGATGTCATTTAGGGCTTGATTTTAGGGAAGGTGAAAAGTCATTTAGGAAAAGCAAAATATTCCAAGTAGTCAGGTTTGACTATTTTGTTAAATAGCGTCCTGGGTCACTATGAAACAATATTTGGTTCCCTGTTTAACCAAAGTGACAACAACGATTTTAAAAGTAAATAGAGGGTGGGCAGCAGTGGCTAAATAGCAGAGTTCTTGCCTGCCATGCCAGAGACCTGGGTTTGATTCCCGGTGCCTGCCCATGTTAAAAAAAAAAGTAGAAAGCCAAACGAAAGTAAATAGAGGAGTTAATGTGATTGTTAAAAAAAAAAAAAAAACTTCTTTAAAAAAGAAGTCTTGTTCTCTAAAACAATGAAAGTTGATAAAATCAGTGTAAAACACAGGAGATTATTCTGATACAGAATCTTTACCTTCTAGGCAGATTACTCAGATGGTTAAGATAAATCTTTTATAAGCTCTTACTAAGAGAAGACCAGTAATTCCTGAAAATTTTGTCATTTTAACAGAGAGAAAGCCAAATTCCACTTTTGCAAGATTCTGCATAAGAAAACTCTTTAAAATCTTATAAACAAACTTTTCAAATCTTAGCCAACCTTGACCATGACCAAAGAATTTCCTTTTCTGCAAACCTGCAACTTCTGTAACCATTCAGATTTTGTCCTACACATTCCTGTTTCTCATTCTGCAACAACCAATCTCTTTACTTTAGGACAAAACTAATCTTTTTTTTCCTTAACCAAAGCACATTGTACATTCTTCGCATATTTAAGTTACCAAAAAGATCTTGGAAATTCTTCAAGCTGACATCCTACTCTTTATATAAAGTTCTTAAGAATAATAACTCAATTTGATTACACACAAATTTACATTTCTCATCGTCTTTAACATAATACTAGTTTATTTGATCGGAAAACCTGTATAAATTTAGGAAAATTGTATACTTGTAGGAAAATTGTATAAATATAGGAAAATTGTACACTTGTATTGTACTTAACATTGATAACTTGGAAATATATATCTATTTTTATTTAATTATATTAAACTTGTCTTATTTGCCAAAGGTTTACTGGATTAGGTGAACTGGAATTTTTAAAAGACATTTTATAGTTTAGTTCTATGAATACTTTTTTCATTGGAAATAATAGAAGTTCAGTTTCCTCAATTTCTGGGAGTATTAATTTATGTATGAGTGTTTGTCTTTAAGCTGATTTGAGTAGAGTCTTTTTAAGTTTATAAATTATTTTGATAATACTGTCCAGAAGTAGGAAACTATCATACATCAAACATGACAGACACAAATAGAAAACTTATAGCTTTAATATAAAGTTTTTTAGCCTCAAGTCAAACAACAAAACACAGAAACACAAAACGTAGAATTAAAAACCTCATTAGTTTATGTAACAGAGCTGGCTTTCTGTCCCTGTTTATTCTTAAATTTTATCAGAATTTGTTCTTGGCAGATGAAACACATTGAAGTTGATGGCTTAATACGAAGCTTAAGCTTTCCCATCAATTTTTGTGGAGGAGACTTTTAAGATTTTCTCTGTCCTGATGTGTAATCCTGTAGAAGCTTTGCCCTAATTCTCAGGCCTGTTTGACCCCCAGATTTATTGTGGATGCCGATTTCTGGGTCAGTCCATTCTGCTTTTGCCTTCCAGGATTCAGTAGATGAGATTCAGACCAAACATGTGTACAAGCTGATACAGGTTAGCTAACCCTGGATCATATGTACCCCAAGGAATGTTAAGTTCTTCTATAAATAATTATGCTTTTGAGTTCTGCCTTTGACTACAGGTTAAAGGTGGTGGTGGTCAGAATGCCAGGGTCTATAGTGAGTCTAACTTTAAAGGGCATCTGTCTAGTTTCCTTTTCTTCCTCATCTTCCAGATAAAAGAGTAAATGATAAAGAAGCTAATAAATTCAGAGTAATTAGGCAAAGGAGGATATAAAAGGAGTCAAGTCAGTTTATCTACAGTCCTTTTCAGTTGTCTCAGCTTCTCCTTTCTTAAATTTTTTTGTTGGCTTTTGGTAAGGAATATTTTAACGAGGTTATTTTAGAACCACTAATTCTTTTTAATGCCTTAATATACCAATTAAAAAAAAATGTGTTTCAGTGTTTTTGAGGTATTTAGGATTCTCTCTTTTTCTAGGGTGCTTCTCAAATCTTGTCTAAGCTAAAACTTCCTCATCATGGCCACTATCGTTCCAAGCTATTTTTAGTATAGAACACCCATATTTTACATACCTAGCTGTTGTTTTCTTTTCCTTCCATAGAGTCCCTTCCAAGGGGTAAGTGTCTTACCTGCGACCTCATCTGGACCCAGTCCTGTTTTAAGGTGCCAAATAAACTCAGAGAGCTTAACACAAGATGTCCATGTGCCAGTTTGAAACTGCTGTGTACCCCAGAAAAGCCTTGTTCTTTAATCCTGCTTCAGTATGGTTGGATGTAATTTAATTAAGTTGTTTCCATGGAAATTTGACCCACCCAGTTGTGAATGGGACCTTTTGATTAGGTGGTTTCCATGGAGATTGGTCTCCACCCATTCAAGGTAGGTTGCTTACTAGAGCCCTTTAAGGGGGCACCATTTTGGAAAAAGCTTCAGAGCCCACACAGCCAGAGAGACCTTTGGAGATGCAGAAGGAAAATGGAGAAGCCTTATAAATGAGGAGCTCGGAGAGAAAGCTAGCAGATGTTGCCTTGTGCCTTCTCAGCTGACAGAGGTATCCAAAAGTCAAAGACCCCAGCAGGTATTAACCATCTGTCTTCCTGGCAGATAGGTGTTCCAGACGGCACCAGCCTTTCTTGAGTGAAAGTAAACTTTTGTTGGTGCCTTAATTTGGACATTTTCATGGCCTTGCAACTTAATAAATCTCTTTTTAAAAGCCATTCCATTTCTAGTATATTACATTCTGGCAGCTTTAGCAAACCAAAACAGCCCACCAACCGGATAATTTATTCCATTTTGTATAGCGGAATAGAGGACAAGATACAAGAAGCCCTATAACTGTTATTAACAAGATAGGAATAACAGAAAGAGGACCGAATTTTGGGTGTTTGGAGAGGTGGGGAAGAGGAAGGAGGTCATGAGTTAAGAGTTTGAGATCCAATAGTCAGTGAGACATCAGGTTATCACTTCAGACTACTTCTTAAGTCACATCCTTATTATTATAAATTTTTTTGCAATGAGGAGGTTGACTAAGCTAGAGCCCTTTGATAAGTTTGCAAATTAAGATATCTGTACACTATAACAAGGATCTTTCTAGTGAATAGACTTGCCCATCTAAAGCAAGGTTATAAAGCTGTTTGTCAGAGATGCAGAAGAAAGGATTTCTTAAATGAGCTAAAGGTTGGGCTATTACCTCTCAGGTCTGTTCTGATTCTAAAAGTCTATGATAGATGATGCTCAATAAATAATCAATGACTTGATAATATCCTAATAACATATAAAAATCTTTATCTGCAGTCATACTTCCTTATAATAATGTGTATGTGTGGATGTTATTTGAAGAACATATTCTTCAGATATATGTGAGAAGAATTTTATCTTGGCTAAAAGTTTATAAAAGAAGAATGTATCATTGATATCATTTAAACTTTATCTCTGTATTTGAGTTGAATTTTCTTTTATACTTTAGTATAAACCGTGTAGAAATGAATGTTATGATGCATTTTATATATGGAGGAACTTTGGACTTTCCAGACAAAGCTAATGTTGGGTATGTATTACTTTTTAATGACTTTGTCTATAAAAATGTTAATATTTTAAAGCCTCTGCTTTGTTGAACTATGTTGTGAAGTGTCATTAATATAGAAACTTTTGTTATCTATTTTGCTGTACCTTGTGCGTGTTTGGGGAATGTCTGAAAACAAATAAGCAAGTCACCATACTTATGTAGAAGAAAAGATGATCTGGCAATTCACAGTAAAAATACAAGAGGAGGAAAAGTCTTTATTAGATTTTTGTTAGAAGAATCTTATTTTTGTTTTGGAAAATTAATGATTGGCTTTTAGGCATCCTATAAACCAACATTGATGTGGTTCTTAAGTGCTCTATTGTAAAGTTCCATCTAAGTTGCTAATATCCTGCTGAAAGGGTGATATTCTTAATATTCCCAGCTTGTTCATGTCCTCCCCCTTTCTTTCTCTTGTAACATCAAATCAAAGCTCTACTTTTAATTTTAAATATTCATTGCTTTAACTACAAATTGAATAAATGTGTTTCTTGGGAAAAAATACCCTGAGTCACAGGGATTGGAGTGCTCAAGTTTTTTCCACTGGAAAAATATGAAATTTTGTTGTGCTCTCAGGACTTGTAGATTTCCTAAGTACCTAAAGCATGTGTAAGTGTTCAGGAATACTTGCCAAAGGTAAGAAGCAAAGGAAACTCTCTGAATCATTGGATGCTGTCTCCAACCTTAGGTTATTTGTAGATAGTTTCAATATAATAAGAGTCCATGAATTGCCCCTTCCCTCAAACTTTTATTATGCAAATTTGTAAAAAGTTGTGTAACTTTTGCTTCCTTGGAAGCAGATAGTTTCATGGACTTTGCTCTATATGCCACTGAGAATGTGAGGGAAAATTCACAGAAACATCTCCATATTTACCTCTTGCTGTTCTCTACTAATAACTCATGTGACAATGCTTTCAAACTTTGGCCTGTGTATTTTTATCATCCATAAAGCATATATTATGTACGGCAAAAAAAGTTAGAATTAAAATAATTCAAATTATTATTTTTTCTAAACAGACTATATATTGTCAAGTAATTACTGTGTGTTATGCCTTGATTTTTAAACTGAAGAAATAACCATGCATCTATTTTTATTTTAGCCAGATACTCAATATGGCTGATATGTATGGACTAGAAGGATTAAAAGAAGTAGCAATCTATATTTTAAGAAGAGATTACTGTAATTTCTTTCAGAAGGTAATTACTGTCTCAGAAATCTTCTACCTAGTGTTTCAAGTTACCCACTATTACCTGTTAAATTTCTAATTCTGATGGTAAGTTTGAATCTTAAAAATACTAAATCATTGCAACTAATGAGAACTCTGGTTGAAAAATCACTCATATGGTGTGCTTGTGGGAAAAAAAAAACACCAATTCCTATTGTTTTAAGCAAAGTGAAATTGGGGTAGGGGTTTGTTTTAGTCTTTCAAAGCTGCCAGAATGCAACACACCAGGGGTGAATTGGCTTTTAATAAAAGGGGATTTATTTAGTTAAAAACTTACAGTTCTTCAGAGGCAAGGCAGATAACTTTCATCTGAGGTTTTCTCTTACATGGGAAGGCAAAGGGCGATGTCTGCTGGCCTTCTCTTCCAGTTTCTAGGTTCCAACAGCTTTCCCAGGGGCGATTCCTTTCTGCATCTCCGAACGCCTGGACTGAGCTATGAGTGTTGAGATGAGGTATGCTGAGCTGCTTGGGCTGTGCTGCAGTGAGCTCTCTTTTAAGCCTCCAGCAAATTAAATTAATCATCACTCATTGTGGAAGGTACTCCCATTAGATGACCTGGCCTAAGGTTTCTTGGCTTTAGGCCCTAGCTTTCAAGGTTCTCACTCTGCAAACTCCAAATTCTCCCTTTTCTGTTCCCAGTTGTCCAGACTGGCAGTGGTTCCATCTACACCAACAGTCTCTTCAAAACAATCCAGTCCTTCTCCATCAGGCTCCTCATAGCTTCTCCAAATTCTTCCCCTTATCCATCCCCAGAAAACCATTCCAGTATATCTTGTATTTGCCAACTGCACCAGCACCCCACTCTCTGTACCAAGCTGTATTAGCTAGAGTTCTCTAGAGAAACAGAATCAGCAGGAGATATCTGTAAATATAAAATTTATAAAAGTATCTCATGTAAGTGTGGAGATGTAGAGTCTCAGGTCTGTAGGGCAGGCTGTGAGCTGGCAGCTCTAATGAAGATCCTCAACAAACTGTCAGGAGAGGCTGACTGGGCAACCATGGGGATGTAAGAGTCCAAGATTTGTAGGGCAGGCTGCGAGCTGACAGCTCCAATGAAGATCCTCAGTGATCTCTCAGAAGAGGCTGGCTGGCTGAAGCAGGAAGATTGTCTCTTCTGAATCCTCCTTAAAAGCCTTCTGGTGATTAGATTAAGCATCACTCACTGAGGAAGACTCTCCCCTTAACTGATTGCAAATGCAATCAACTGTGAATGCAGCCAACATGGTCATGATTTAAGTCTATGAAATGTCCTCACAGCAATAGACAGGCCAGCCCTTGCCGAGCCAGACAACCAAGCACTGCCACCTGGCCAAGTTGACACAGGAACCTGACCATCACAGGGGTTAATTGAAAGGATATAGGAATATACTATATAATTCATAGGTGAAGTATACAGCTGGGACTCAGAGTTTGGAACTAGGAGAAGGGAAGTCAAGAACCAGGGTTTCCTTCTTCATTTGTTAGAGGGCACAGTGCTTCATTGGTTCTTTTCTCTGAAAATAAACTTCTTTCTCTTTATAGCATGTAGTTGGGTTGAATGTAATTCTCTTCTACCTGTCTATGTTTCCAGGTATGCACAGGAAGTACTGTTTTGCTCTTAGTTTATAAAAAGGTAAATTTACTGTTTTAAAAAAAGGTCCCATAGTAAAATTTCAGCTAGGAGTGATGAAGACGTTTTGGTAATAGCTTGTGGGGGTGGTAGCACAACACTGTGACTGTAGTTACTACCAATGAATTGCCAACTCAAAAATGATTAAAGTGGGAAATTTTGCATCATATACATATATGCTAATACAACAACTAAAAAAATCCCATACTATGCATTTCAAAGCCATTTTGTACATTATTCTTAGATTAAACATTATATTAATTTACCCTCTTGACTATAGGTTTTTATTTTCTTAGTCATGTTTTTGTGTGTTTTCTAAATTTTCTACAATTAGCATGTATTACTTTATAATCAGCAAAAAACAAATCTTAAATTGTTTACTTCAGTATTCACCTCTTATTGGGTACTTGAGAGGTAATGATATGCATTGTATGAACTCTGATTAGATTAATTTTAATAATTTAAATGACATTTAAGTGTAGAATTTTATGTTGGATAGAACTTTTCCTATATCCCTATAAGTTGCAGCTGAAGAAAAAGAGGTGCTTTTTTTGTTTTTTAATTACCTAAAGTGCTGAAAAAGCTAGACCAATTGTTTCAGCACCCCTCCTCTTACCCCACAATGTTTACTGAGAAATAGTTAAAACCCTCAGCTACCTTTAATACATTCCAACTCCTGTAAATAAGAGGACTGAAAAAAGGAGAGAAGTGTGTGGTATCCTCAGATTTGTGGGGAACGGAGAATTCTGGTGAAAGGCTTTTTCTTCTCCTTCCCCAGCCAAGTGAAAGCAAGGAAGGAGATCCCAATTAATCACAAATAAAATAGAAAGATAGGGAGTAGCTGCAGTGAGGCGATATGTCTTCTCATCTCACAGATGTACATCTACCTTGTCTGAAAAATTAGTCCACTCTGGCACTTCCATCAAAGAGATAAGTGATTTCTTGGGAGAGGTTATAATATGTCCTCAGAAGCCAGTGGAAACATACTTGAACATGGAGATTTCTAAAGGGAGGAAACTTGCAGGATAAACCAACACTAGCCTAATGATAAAGGGATATAGTTATTGTGGTATAAGGGAAAAAGGACAAGGAGTTCACCCCACAACCCAATTACACATAACCCACAAGGGAGGAAAAGGACTTCAGTGGTTCCATGAAAGAGCACAAAGGTTAATACAGGGCCAAATGACATTTTGTCCCACCTACAGAGGCATGGGGCTCATGAACCACTGGTCGATTCTTTATATACTGATGTCCCCCAGAAAAGCCACTACTACATCAGGAGGGGCCACCTGAATTAGAGCAAAGCCAAGGACATCTCCCTGCTACCATCTCGGTCAGCCTTCCAAAGCCTACCTTCAGAGGAGTTAGACCACATATCACTCCCTCTTTCAGATGACCCCAACCAAGAATCTCATTGGTAACGGAGAGGGAAAGATTTAAATCGGATATGAGATTGCTGTTTAAACCATACTTTATTGACTCTCAATAACCAAAAGTAATGAGAAAATGTTAGAATTTGCCCATAATGTCATCAAGGGACAGTAAAGGGGGTAATTTGATAGGCATGGTTGAAAGCACTAATTGGGAAAAAACATTTTTTGTTAGTACCTATTTAATTTACTTGGCTGGGCAAGCAGATACCATAAAATAGATTGGCTTAAACAATGGGAGTTTTTTAGCTCACAGTTTTAAGGGTAGGAAAATTCCAAATCAGGGCATCATCAAGGTGATGCTTTCTTCCCAGAGATTGGCATTCTGGGGCTGGTTCCTGGTAACCCTTCATCCTGGACTCCGTAGCCTCGTAGCAATGCACATGATAGCCTCTCCCGGCCTTTGCCTCCTCTTCCTGGTTCCATTAACATCAGCTTCTGGCTGCTTCCTCTGTAGCTTTTTCTCTTTCTATCTGAATCTCATTCTGTTTATAAAGTACTCTGGTAATAGGATTAAGACCTTATCAAAGTGTCCTACTTAGAGTGGGTTCATACCACAGGAGTGGATTAAGTTTAAGGATATGGTTTTCTGGGGTACAGAGCTCCAAATCACCATGGTTCCTATTCTGAGCTGATTTTCTCAGTAACCAATTACATCTGTCTAGTAGTTTAAAAAATAATCTCTTTCAGGGATAGTCCTTGATTTGACCCTTGCCTCTCTTTTTTTATGTGCTTGTGTGTATACGTGGGTTACATGTAGCTTCTAGTAGTTCATTTTCAATAATTTACTTAATTTTTTAAAACATTCTTATTGTGAAATATAACAAATATGTATGAAAAAAGCAATAAATTCAAAGTACATTTTAACAAATAGTTATAGAACAGATTTCAGAGTGTGGTATGGGTTACAGTTCCACAATTTCGGGTTATTCCTTCTAGCTGCTCTAACACTGGAGACTAAGGGAAATATCAGTATAATAATTCAGCAGTTACACTCATTTATTAAATCCTATTTTCTCTATTATAACTACTCCTTCTCATTTGACCCTTCTCCCAGTCTTCAGGGATATTTGGGCTATGCCTATTCTAACTTGTTCATGTTGGAAAGGAGTGTTGATAATATGGGGTTGGGGGATGGGATGGAACTAGTTGATGTTCTTGGAGAGGCTGGGCCCTCTGGGTTTCAGGACTTATCTGGCCTAGAAACCATCTGGAGATTATAGGTCTCTGGAAAATAAACATATGCAATTCTCTTAAATTTTAAACCATAAAAGATATATTTTAAAAATTATCAATATGGTATTTTGTGGAAAACTATCTTCCCTTTATTTCATTTATTCTAATATAGTCTCATTGGCTTGATCTTTTAAACTTTATGCTTTATATATTTTAATAATATATATTTTTTATAAATTTATTTTTGAATATACATTCTGTTTTACTAGATCTCCACTGTGCAATACTTGGAAGTGATATAAATATAGTAAACCCATAATAACACATTCCACGGTTATTCAGACTTGGTATAATATGATGTGCAGCTGGCTCCCAAACTCCTGACAAGGAAGCTTCAGTCATTTCATTGACTCCATGATCCTGCCTTTTACGTGAATACATTTTTGAACTTTACTTATTAGGATAATGGTGGGTTTTAAAACATATTTTTTTTCTACTAATTTCATCATTTAGGCAGTGTTTTAAATATGTCTCCCCAAATTTTACAAGCAGGTTTTCAGAATGACTAAAGGTCAGTTATCTTATTACAAAAATGCTTGGGGATCAGCATATCCGCATAAGTAAAATTCTGAGAGAGCCAAAGTTATCCCTTTAAGCCAGGGGTCAACAAACTTTTTTTTGTAAGGGACCAGATATTTTAGGCTTTGTGTGCCATACAGTCTCTGTCACAGTTACTCAACTCTGCCATTGTAAAGTAAAAGCCATAGACAATATGTGTGAACAAAGTGAACATGTCAGTGTTCAATAAAACGTTCTTTACAAAAATGGTAATGAACTTGATTTGGCTTCTAAGCTGTAGTTTGTCAGGTTCTGCTTTAAGCAGCAAATTTACTTTGTATTTTCATAATTTTTATGGAATTTTTTAAAAACTTATACATCATTTAGTGCAGTTTGTGTTGTGTAGGGTTGGCCATTTCTAAATAAAATTTAGACAGCTGGTTTTTTTTTAACTCTTATGCTCACTTTTTACAATTTTTTTAGACTTTTGGTTGCTTTTAGGCTGTAGAATTTGCCTATACCAGTAGCTCTTCTCATGCTAATTTTTTTAATTGTGTAAAATATATGCAACATAAAAATAATTTTAGCCATTTTAAGTATACAATTCAGTCACATTAAGAACATTGACATCGTTTTGTAACTTTCACAACTATTTCAAGAATATTTTCATTATCCCAAACAGAAATTTGTACTCTTTAAGCAATAACTCTCCATTCCCCTCTCCCCTCTGGCATCTCATAGTCACTATTCTGCTTTCGGTCTGTGTGAATTTGGGGGAGATACTGTATCTTTTAAGACTTTTCTGTTGATTCAGGTTATAGAAGCTGAAGCATTGGCTAACCTCCATGGTGGTCCCCTAGTGATCAAAAGCAGTAATCAACAATCAAACCACACACCCCTAGTTTTTGAAGGACAAGGTCCTCATTGCCCACCCTGGTACCAGCAAGACATACCAAGAACATGGGCTGCAGTTCCTATAGTTGCCTGTCACAAGGTTGGGGGGATGAAGGATGGCAGTGGTTATATATGATGATGAAATTCACCACTATTTACCAAAATTTACAAGCCTTCTCATCCATTTGGATGCTGCAAGTGTTCCACTAGACTCCAGAGTTTCAAGGTAGTTTGATTCAGACAGTTCCTGCCAGCTCAATAGTTGGTTTGGTGGAGAGACCAATCCTTGGAGCTTCTTACTCTGGTATCTTCCCACCTGGGATGCCCTTCATACTCTAATCTGAAGTGTGTTAGGAAACCAAAGTATTAACTTAGTAGAGTTATCATTACATAATCTATATTGTGATAGCCATTTCTGATTTAGGACAATTTAAATAATTTTAAGGGAATAATCTAAGAAACAAGATAATCCCTTTCATTTATCCCAAATGAAATAACTAAATTATTAATATGCAAAGCAAAATTTCACATTCAATTTCTTAAATAAATGTTAATGTAATATTTTTAGGAACAGGAAATCAAATGAATAAGAATTCATTTTAAAAAGTTGGAAATCACTGACCCTATTAACAGGACTTTCCTGGAGGCATATCTCAAGCAGCTTTTGCTCTTCTCAGAGAATAGGGCTCTTCAGAAGTACACATTTAGAGACTGAAAATACAAATTAATAGATTACTTAATTTTGGTTTATAAATCCAAAACCATAGTTAAGAAATGTTAAAGAGAAGTTGAACTCAACTTAATTGAGCAATAGATGTGCTTAGGAACATAGTACCAAAGCTGAAAATGTATATGGCATGGACAGTATATAGCCCAGAGATTTACCACTAATAGCAATGGGTAGCTTTTACTACTTCTGTCTATACTTTTTGTTTTAGTTCATTTTTTATATATGTGCTTTATAAAAAACTCTGAAATTATGGTTTAATTAAAATCTTGATTTTTATCTGTTGTCAATATAGGATCTCTCATCGTACATGTTATATTTATACTTTAGGAAGCAGATTAGACCATATGGTTGAATTGCAATGTGATGTTAGAAATTCACTATTGCTAAAATAAATATTTAAGCTAAAAGAAATTTAAATAAAAGTTGTTTGCATTCTGGCAGCTTAAAGAGCTCAGTTTTTCTATAAAAGTACTATTGATGATACTTGATTTTAAAATAGTAGCACATTTTTGAATTAAATATATTTATTCTACAGTTTAGGTATAGAAATCAGATCATCTTTATGAAACAAATACTTTTAGCCTCTGTAAGTTGAAAAAGGGTAAGTGCTGTATTTTCTGTTAATTTTAGCCTATTCCCAGAAGGTCGGGATCTATTCTAGAATGTCTGATTATTGCTCATTCAGTTGGAGTGGAAAGTCTTTTTGCTGACTGCATGAAGTAAGTGATCTAAAGTACTGCTGATTCTATTAATTTAAGGATTTTGTTGTTCTACTAACTTTAGGACAATTTCAAATTTCTCCTATTTTCTTTGGCACAATGTAAGTAATTTAATGTTTAATTAATTGAACCAATTGAGAAAAAATATCAATTTAGATATTACTCAAGATGCTAGGGATCAGTTGTATTTTAATTGAACAATGGTTCGCTATGTTAAAATATGTACATATAACCCAACATGAGTTTAATAAAACATATGTTTACAGAAAAGGGGATGCCATGAAGGCTATCATAAAATTCATAAACTTAACAGTAAGAGTTAGTTAAAAGCACAAATTTATATAATTTACATAATTGAAAATCAAAATATGATTAGTATAATGGAAAATATTTTTGTTTTTCTAATTTCACATTCTTTTGTTTTAACAGGTGGATTGTAAAGCATTTTGCAAGATGTTGGTCTGAGAGAAGCTTTGCAAATATACCCCCTGAGATTCAAGAGAGTTGTCTTAATATATTGATTAAGTCCTTAGTAAGTATAATCTGAATACCTTTGTGTTTTTCGTCAAAAAGCTATTCATCATGGTGATGAATACACAATTATGTGATGATATTATGAGCCATTGATTGTACACCATATATGTAATGTATATGTGTGAAGATTTTTTTAAATGTTACTCAATTTGAGGACATGCAAGGGTAGTTCAGTGGTAGAGTTCTTACCTGCCATGCGTGAGACCTGGGTTTGATTTCCAGCCAATGCACTTCCCCCCTAAAAAAAAAATTCAACAAATGGTGCAGCAATAATGGAGTAGTCACATGGATAAAGAATGAGATGTGGCCCCCACCATACAGCATACAAAAAAAAAGTTATTCAATTTTATATAGCTACTTTCAATCTTTTAAATACAAATGTAAAATTTTATTACACAGGTAAGATGAGAAAACCAATTCCAGATAACCCAAAACCAGTTCAGAGAACCTATCCTGAAGATTATGTTCCTTTAGAACCATTTTTAGTACCAAATTCATCAGTTAGGGTTTGTCCCAGTTTGAATTGATTATGGACCCCAGAAAAACCGTATTTTAATGCTGATCCAGTCTTGTGGAAGCAGTCATTTCTTTTAATCCTGGTTCATTATTGTAGGGTGGAAACTTTTGATTGGATTGCTTCAATAGGGATTTGACACACAAAATTGTGGGTATGACTTTTTTATTTGATGAGATGTGACTCCACCCATTCAAGGTGGGTCTTGATTGGTTTACTTGAACCCTTTAAAAGAAGAAACATTTTGGAGAAAGTTCAGAGCCAACAGAGAAGAGAGCCAATGTAGATGTTTGGAGATCAAGATAGAAATAGCCTGGGTGCTAAGTAAGGACTCACAGAAATAGCCAGAACCTGGAGAGAGCCAAGGGAAGCCAAGAGATGAAAGCCAACACCAGAGAAGCAAAGTGAGGAATCCCTACAGGCACAGAGGCTGATAGCAATGGAGCCCAGGAGCAAGGAACCAGGAGATGCCAGCCATATAACTTCACAACTGACAGAGGTGTTCAGAAAAGCCATTAGCCTTTCTTGAGTGAAGGTAACCTCTTGTTTGCCTTAATTTGGACACTTTCACTTCTTTAGAACTGTAAACTTGTAACTTATTATAATATAATACTTATAATAAATTATTACTTATTTTTAATCCAACCGTAGATAAAAGGAGCATCAGACACAAGGTTTTCACAATCACACAGTCACATTGCAAAAGCTGTATCATTATACAATCATCTTCAAGAAACATGGCTACTGGAACACAGTGCTATAGTTTCAGGCACTTCACTCTAGCCTCTCTAATACACCTTAAGCTAAAAAAGGAACATCTATATAATGCATAAGAATAACCTCCAGGATAACCTCTCAGTGCTGTTTGAAATCTCTCAGCCACTAACACTTTGTCTCATTTCTCTTTCCCTGTTCAGTGGAGAAGGTTCTTGACCCCTTGATGCTGAGTCCCAGCTTATTCTAGGATTTCTGTTCCATGTTACCAGGAAGGTTTACACTCCTGGGAGTTATGTCCCGCATAAAGAGGGGGAGGGCAGTGAGTTTGTTTGCTGTATTGGCTGAGAGAGAGATAGGCCACATCTGTGCAACAAAAGAGGTTCTCTGGGGGTGACTCTTAGACCTAATTTTAAGTAGGCTTAGCCTATCCTTTGCAGGGATAAGTTTCATATGAACAAACCCCAAAATTGTGGGCTCGGCCTATCGATTTGGTAGTCCCCACTGCTTGCAAGAGTATCAGAAATTCTCCAAATGAGGAAATTGAATTTTCCCCCTTTCTCACCATTCCCCCAAGGGGACCTTGCAAATACTTTTTTTTTTTTTAACTTTTTTTATTAATTAAAAAAACTTAACAAAAGAACATTAAGATATCATTCCATTCTACATATACAATCAGTAATTCTTAATATTATCACATAGTTGCATATTCATCATTTCTTAGAACATTTGCATTGATTTAGAAAAAGAAATAAAAAGACAACAGAAAAAGAAATAAAACGATAA